>JBBMKB010133944.1:0-19320 GCA_037833945.1 Alaria marginata
CGGGTCAGGTCAGGTCAGCTGACCCTACCCGACCCGACCCGGCCCGGCCCGTGAGGTTTGATCTGACCCGTGAACAGCCCTGGATTATTCGACCATTATGCGAGGTAAATACGCACTGTTTTAGCCTTATTTCATGTTTTTTCCTTCATTATGCTCGAACCATGCTAATATTAGTACGAGGCACCATTTATGCCGTTTTTCTTTAGACTCCTCATTTTCGTTCAAAAATATGCTTAGAACTAGCAGTCCTAGTTAGTCCCTGAACCCTAATCCTGAATTCTGAATTCACAAACCGCCAAAACTCGTTCATTTATATTGCGTTTGGTGCTGTTCAAGTGTCTAATCCTCCTTTTGAACGTACCTGCTCGGCATGTCGGATCTAGGCTCAAAATCGCTTTTTAAGCGACCTATTATGCGAGCAAATGGTCGATTGCGGTTGCATAGCGAATTTACAGCCTATGCGAGTGGTATGCGAGAAAGCCCCAGTTAAACAAAAATAATTGCCAGCTTATTGGGTCAAAGCCTACACACCTCACAGCACTTCACAACACCTCACACCTTGTTTTCCTCCTTCTTTTTTTTTTGCTCATCCCATTTATTATCTTCGCACTTTTCTTTCTCCTTCTCCCTCCCTTTTAAGGAGCCACTCCGGACTTTTGTGTTTTTGTTAATCATTTGAGTGAAAAAAAATGCAAATTTGAGTTTTTTAGCAAAAGCTTCGTATGCTATTTCTAGTATATACAAGCGGGCTTCGCCGCGGCGGGCTGACGCCCGCCTGCGGCCCGGCGCATGCCCGTAATGGCAGAGGATGTGGTGCGTAATCAAATCCAGGCCGTGAATGCGACAGAGCACTGCCAAGAGTTGCATAAAAAGCAAATCGTCTTCCAGCGAAGAAAAATAAAACACTGAGGCTGTTTCCTATGCGGTCCAGATTTTGGGCTTCAGATTTTGACCAAATCGGATTTTCAGCGGTGTTGATCGGAAATCGTAAGGGTCTTTTTGTGCGAAGAAATCGGGTATATTTGAAGTTGGGTGAGAACGTGCGCCCTGAGATTCGAACCAACGCCAACCAACTGCTGTTGTTGTGGTTTAGCGCCGCGAAGAGACGCGCCGAGTGGGCTGCACTGGGCGTCGGAAACAAGCGTCCGAGCCCACGCTGACTGCCTCTAGTATGGTGCCGAAGCGACGTGCCGAGGGCGCCCAACCTGTCTTGAGATTTTGTTTTTGCATCCGAGCCCAGCACGCTGACTGACTGCTGTTCAGCTGCTGTTGCAGTCTGTGATCCGAGTATCCACGGAGAGGCACGCGCCGAGTGCGCCTCTCTTGGTCTCTACGCCCGAGCCCGCGCCAGCCGACTGTACTCTGGCCGCGGAGAGACTCGCCGACCGCCGACTGCGCGTCAGGCGCGAGGCAACGTCGCTGTGTCCCCATCCAACTCGTCGATCGTTGCTGTGTATGGCGTGGATAACATCTTGAATTTAGAGACCATGCAATTTTTCGATTTGAAAATCTGATGACGGAAGTCGTCGGATTTTGAGCCAAAATGTGACGACTTGGGCCATCGGATTCTCAAATCAGTTTTTTTCCGGTCCAATTTGGCACATTCGGACTGCGCAGGTGCTATCATTTTTGGGATCGAAAACTATGAATCTGAAGCTCGAAATCGGGCCGCATAGGAAACAGCCTGAAAAGCAGTAAAACAAAGATCGCCATCTAGCACAATGTGTAGCATACGTATCCGAAAGCAAAAAAAACACAGCAGCTGGCTGCCCACTCGGAGGCAACACGATGAGGGAAAGCCGACCCTTAAATGCCTCGAAAACCATCATTAGCTACAGCTATCGCTTCCATATTATTAGTTCCTTTACAATATTTCCATCTTTGACCTTGATGATCCTTGTCCTTCATGAAGAAAGTGGTACTCATTTGTACAGCGGCAGCGGCAGCAGCAGCAGCACTACTGTAATACGAGTACTCGTATGGTGTTTAAAAAGGTATACCATTAGCCGTCGACGTATAGTCAACTAACTGAAGGTTTGTTTTCGGATCTCCCGCAATAAAAGCGTCTCGTACGCTCGTTCGTACGTCATATACTGCCTACCTGATGATACGAGTACCAACATACAATCCAGGAACGATACAAAACAGCATGCAGCACTATGAATAGCAGCAACAGCAGCAGTAGAGTACATGCGGCAGACAGCAATGTCACATATAGTATGCTCGCGACAATGCCAATACGACATTGTTTTTTGGCCGACGATGAAAAATATACCTGGCATACATTTTTCTCAAGTAAAAAAAACTTCAAACAAAAAGTGGCCACGGTGGTAGGAATCGAACCCAGGATCTTGGAATTTCCAGGGCTCCAAAGTAATTTTTGGCCCACTTTTGAATGATAACCACGTTTGACTCAGGGCACAGCACGAGCGCGGTCGAGGCGCCCCCGTTGCAATAGGGGTCGGGGAGCACGATGAGGGAGTTTCGAACCGAGGGGTGATCCTCGTCGAAAGTTAGCACGGCAAAAGCTCAAAAATACGTGTAAGAAAAGCTGAGGTGCGCCCAGCGCTCACCGCCAACATTAAGATATCTGTATTTGTGTTGTATTCTAGGGGCAGGAAACACGCCTTACGCAAAACGTGATACCTCCTCAACCACTGCTGCGTTTCGCGCGGGTATGATATGCGAAGAAAGCTTATATCCACGGCAATCGTGTTTTTGTACTCTAGGCTAGATCATCCGTCACAGTCTTCTACCCGAAAAACGCCTCAGCGACTAAGGCTATAAATATCACTCTGCCGTCTATTGGTCAACGTGAAAAACGTACAAGTTCTCGCGCCACGGATGTCGTTTAAGGTTGAATTTCGGGGACAATGTCAACCACTGGCATGCCGACCGATGCCAGCCTCTAACGGAGCCCCGCGTTCCTTGCAGGAGGAGCGCCGCAGCAGAATAACCAAAACACAGACATATCGGGACGGAATGCAAACCCAACAAAGCGTACGTTTTAGTGATACCAGGTATGCTGTTAGTTCAAATAAGATTGGGCTGATTGTCAGCTTTCTTCAAATACCAGCTTAGCGTCGCAACAAGCTTTGGTTCAGGAGGTGTGCCGCTTTCCCTAAGGCGTGTTTTTTCAACAAAAATGAAAAAAAGTGAAATAAAATATGTAGAGTTACAGTATGGCCGGCGCGGCCCCTTAATAGCCGTAACTCAGATCCGAGGTCTCAAAGCAGGCTCTTCTCCCCCCTCCCCACTACGGTACGTGCCTTCATTTTTATCGCGAGAATAATTCAGCATTTTTCTTCCCTCGCCGACCTGCGACGAATTTTGCTTACACACGCTAGGCGCTATCCGCTGCCGATTTTTGGCCCAAAATAAAGAACCACATGGCAGGGCCCATGACCTCGACCTTATTTATAGTAGTCTTCGAGGGTAACCACTACATCACTGGGGCAACACGCTGAAGTGATCTACGTACTGCTGTTACTTTTTTTCGAATTATACCTGTACGTCTAGAGCTTGGAATCTCGCGCGCTGCGTTTTTTTTTTCGCAGAGGTGGCTATTCTCGTCAGTTCAGCATTCCGCCTTGGAGGCAATACTAAAGCAAGACAGTGCAACACGTCTTTATACAGCGATGGTGTCGCAATGATGATAGAGCAGTAGCGGTCATCATGTGATACTGTAAGCCGCAACGCTTGCGTGTTCGTTCTCGGGGCGTACACTTGTCGTCTCACCCTTTTGGCAGGACGGCCTTGTAAAACTCCACCTGCAGGACACGTGTTGCCACTTTCAATCTTGCGCGTCTGCCCAGACTATCCCGACCCCAGTCCTAACCCTAGCCCGAACCCTTAACCCTAACTTTGGGTGCCTCGAGGTCGGCAGGAGCGGTCATACGGCTCCACATCGTGTTTTGGAGGCGTTTTTCCGAAAAAAAACGAGCTGCCGCAAGGCCGGCCGGACCAATCAGATCAACGTCCTACAGGAAGTTTTTACATGGCCGCCCCGCTTTTAGGTCCAGAGTCAATCTTGTCTGAGTTTGATTTACATTAATGATGCTGTTGATGTGTGTTTTGTTTTGCGGGTACGCCTGTCTGGGCCGTTTCGGATCCGTTTTTCGGCGTCGTTTGGGAATCGGAAGGATAGATGACATACGCGTCGAAAAACGTTCCTGTTGTCGTGCGCTCCGTGGACCCACGCTTGGCGCGGCACGAGCGTGCCAGATTGCGGCGAAACCTCTGCGAGCACGAGTCAAAGCACAATTTTCCACCAGCAGAGCTGCCGCCGCGCGTGGGCGGCAAGGAAGGAACATACGTTCTGGGGCGTTTTTGCTGCAGTTTTTGGCGCAGGCAGGGAAAGGGTGAAGCAGAAGAGACTCATTGCCTTGTTTCGCGTCGCGTCAGCGAGCGCTTGTCGTGGGAAGATTTGCAAAGCCTTGTCGTGGGAAGAGTTTGCAAAGTTGTCGTTGGAAAGTTTGCAAAGTCGCTTTTGAGACTGCATGCAGTGTAAACTGGAATAAGGCGATTCTGGCCTTATTTTTATACCAGGTGTTGTTTTGACAGGAATGTAGGGTGCCGGCATCTCGAGGCGCGACGGCTTTGCTTTCGCGCGTGTATGATTTTCGTTCGCCGCAGCCTGTTGATAGCTTCGTCGCTATTGAATTGGAGCAGTGGCCTGCAGCGGGATGAGCACTGGAGACACGGGGCAAAAACGTGCTGCTGGTGCAAAAAGAAAACGTGTCTGCAGGGTTTCCACGTGTCCTTTTCCTGGAGTTTATTTTCGGAAATAATTTCTAAATTTTATGTTTGGACGTTTTTATACGAGTCACACTTTTTCAATCGATTTGATCTAAGCAGCAATGCTAATATTAAAAGTACACTAGTACAGCAGCAGCACAGTAGTAACCGTACAACAGCGGTACAACATGGTATGCTACAGCAGTACAACAGTACAACCTCCCTCGCGGCCGCTCGATTTCTGCTGCCTTGGGTCGCTTTCGTCGGTCCCGCCGTCGCTCGCGTCGCTCGCTCGACCCTCAATCGGCCGGTCGCTCGGGTATTGTTCGGCGACCTTGGGCCGTCTTCGTCGCTCGCCCCGTCGTTCTCACCATCGCTCTGTCGATGTACCCTTTCGCTCTTGTCACTACTGACAGTTGTAGTGATGCTCCGTACTGGTACTTGGTATAGCAGTAGTAGTACGTACTGGCTCTTTAGCAGTGCTAAAGGTAGCTGCTGTGGGTTTGAGTGTGTCACGTACTGACCCTCTTCACCGGTCAGCGTATGTCTCTCGTCTGCCGCGATGCACCGTGTTCATAAGGTGGTGGTGAAGAAAGGTCAATTCGATGATGTCACAGATGCAGTTGATATGTTCATGTTGACCATGCACGCCGACGCCGACACTTCCCACTCACAGGAGAGCAGGAGGTTATCTGCTATGCAAGGTTCCTGCACACACTGTAAAGGTATAAAGGTATCGAACATCTAAATGCCTTTAACATAATGAACTTCTCAGCCTCACTGTGGAGACATGTGGTCCATCCAGAACAATACTTCCAATCACGTTTTTTTTTGCCGTAACAAGTGCAAAAATAAAAATAGACATTACAAATTGTATATTCGTAATGGCGACGACAAGACGAACTGATGCTGAGATTTTGAAAGAAATCCATGATTCCAGACTAGTAACAAGTAATTTGCAGTAATTATGCAACAAACGACAAAAACTGAACTCGAAGACTGGCCAAAAAACGCTAAAAAAAGGCAATCTTGGACAAAAACTTGGATACGTGGCGAAATATCTATCCGTTTGGAAAATAAGGACCTACCCGTGGTCGGCACCGACGGGAGGAATCGTTTGCCGGCCTTATGATCAAATCGTACCGTTGGTTTGCCCATTTCTGGGCGATCAAAATGACCGTCCGTATCCCGCTTTTTGCCGATGTTTCCGTCAATATATAACTATCTAAAAATATGAAAAAACCCTAGCGAACGCACGTCTGAGACCTATCCAAAACCGTCGTTGAATGTTTCGTCCGGAAAGTGTGTCTCCAAAATCTTGGCGAACAAACGTTTTTAGTTTAAAGAGCGAAGGAGCACTCAAAAAAACAAAATCTCGGCAGAAAGCTGCGCCTTGGAACAGCCATTGTAACAGTGCTTTCAGATTTCTGAGCAATGAAGTCTGCCTGGTGAAACGTGTCCCTCAGTGAATATGCTTTTTTGGAAATTTCGGCTAGGATGGACTATATATACGTCGAAGATACACGTGGTCTATCGATTGTATTGCGAGTTTGACTTCACCGGTAGCGTCCTTGCAGCTCACATCTGCGGCACGCTCTTCCTAGACGCTTGAGTAGATCACTCTTCATCTTTTTTGGTCGATGTACATGGGTCCCACAAGGGTACGGCAGCTTTCTCGCTAGCCACGCTTCAGGGGGCGAACCACTTTTCAGACACCGCTAACTGCGTTTGTGCGTGCCACAACTGCAGTCAGTCAAATGCAACATATTGACTATGCGGTACTCGTGCACTTGTGGATTTTCGTCTCTCTTTTGCTTCAGGCCAGAGCCATGGCCGCCAGGGGCTGATGATGCGTCAAACGACGTGCGCGAACTGGAGCGGCGAAGATGCGAAGAAAGGGCAAAGAGTGGAAGCTCTCCCGTTCCAACAGGGGGTCCACGTCATGTGGCGGTCATCATGGATGGCAACAGGCGATTCGGCAGAGTCAAGTACAGAGATCCACTCAAGGTAATTACGGAGTCTAGAGTCTACTTGTGATTTATTGCCCTATGGCTTAAACACGAAGTGCTTGAGTACTCAATCGTACTTTAAGCTTTATTTGTTGTCAAGCTGATGCATGTCATAGTCACGGGGCACGGGGTATTCAATTAATACCTGGCATAATGCGGTGCGGACAGCTATAATAGTGGCAGATCGGCAAGAGGCTTCCACTTACGGTAAATCAGTTCAGCCTCGCTTTCATCTTTTCCCTGCTTCGTTCGACCACAGCCAGCTTGCTGTAACGTGTTTGACCACAACCGAATTATTGCTGTGACGGAAAATACGGCACGTGCTTATCTTATTGCCTAGATTACAGTAGAGAGGAGTTGAACGCATCGGTGGTGACCGTGGTTTATGCTCAAGGTTTACCAGTATTTGTTCTATCTGTCCAGGGACACTCTGATGGGGGCAAAAAGTTGGGCGAGTTCCTCCAGTGGTGCATGGACGCAGGGGTCGCTATGGCTACTGCATTCGCTTTTTCGACGGAGAACTGGAAACGGGATGCGCACGAGGTGAGTGACTGTATGCTGTCATGTGTTTATGTCTTTACTTTACCTTTACGTTTAGGTACCAACTCGAAAGCAACTTGTCGTACTATTAGTAGGTATTCAAGTGTCCTCGTAGTACGTTCATTCCCGCTGGATTGCGTGTTCAGTTGTTGGCTGTAATATCGCCAATTGCAAGGTCGGCGCTGCGGGGATGGTGCCCGTAACAAAAATATGATGCGTAGGAAATGTTTTATCTCAGGCCGACTCCCCTTTGGTGGTAACTATGTACTACCACCTTGCGACGCGGTTGTCTCAAGGGGGTTGGAAACCCAGCCCCCCCCAAGAGCGTACGGCCTCATACAAAGTGGAACCCAAAGATACCTTCGTTGTTGCACGCTCGGACGTTGTGCGATTGGCCTTGTCTGCGATACTGTTTTTTGCTCCGTCTTGGGGTCGAGCGGAAGGAAGCCTCTTCGTTTTCTTAAAATTTGATCCGTATTCCCAGCCGAGGACGAAGGAATGCAATAAAGCAAACATCTCCTATTAATAGTCCCTAGTCCAATATAGAGGCAGTATGATACTATTAATTGGACGAGTCCAGATCAGTTTATCATAACTCGAATACAAGCAAGGTTCGCCACGGAAAACATTTGATAAGAGGGACTTTGGTTGAGTCAGCTCAATCGCCAGCCGGCGCCCGGCCGCGTGGCCACCGAGGTCGCCGGCGTTACAATCTCTGCGGTCGAGACTAGTTTTTCTCCGGCGTTTCCCCCTCTCGTTTATTTTCGTTTGGTTGCTGTTTGGGTTTTTGTTTCGTCCTCGTTTCCGCACTTTTCTTTTTCGCGGATCCCCACGCGCCACCACAGCTTTAGGCCTATCGACTATTTTCCTCCCCTCCAGGACTTGGACATCGCCGGCGCCAAGCCCCTCTTGAGCGGGTTTGGCGAAGCCGCGGCATTTGCCTGCGAGAAAGACGCCATGGTCGGTGCATTTCACAGGTACGCCGCAACCTCCGCCAGTATGGGCCTGCTTGGTCTTCAGCAGGAGGACCGCTTGTTCCCCTCGGTTGTCTTGCTGCTCGAGGGCAATCTTCATCGGATCGGGCTTGCCCGCGCGCTCGTAGGTGGCAAGCGTCTAGTACGCCGCGGATACGAACACGGCGGTATCTTTTGCGTTTATTTGTTCTGCTGTTTGAGAGCCCGGCAAGACGACGGGCCTTCCCACCTTCCACACGTCTCGCCCGCCAGCTTTTTCGCAAACAAATGTCGTGGCTTCGCTAACGTGTTAGAGAGGCTTGGTGCGGGCAATGCCTAGGCCCTGGATGGGACACAAGAAAAATCCTTCCGGGTTGTCTCGAAACACTGATGGATCCTTTCTATTCGCGACGGGTTGGCTACACGGATCCTACCGGGAGGTGTTGCGTTATCAAACACTATATTATATGTCAGGAATAACTGGCTCCAAGATACTGATGTGTTCGGAGGAACAATCAGCGCTGGGGATTCATTTTTGGAGTATGCCCTGGCGGTCCGGTCCCTGAGACGGAAGAGTTCGACTTTTTTTCATTCCGTTTTAAGAACTCCTCGCAAGATGTTACGCATACGTTTTTCAATAATGTTAACAATCACAATGGGATCCCAACTTCGGAAGGCTTAGAACGGTGGTTATTATTTCAATCCTCGTCTTCACTGGCTGGGTTTCGCCGCTTTGAGGCCATTTGACGACGCGAGATAGGCATGGATGCTGTTTTCGTCCCTTGTCACCTTGAAAAACAACGCGTACGGCTCACAGTCACCCTTGGTACTTCGGGAAACATCGACAATGAAGTTCGTGCCACCAATCACTTTGTTTCATCTGGGCATGTGCTGTCCCTGGCACGAGGTTGCCCCGCTCAATAAGTTCTTGTTTCGTTTGCGCCAAAATTAAAAAGTATGGCGTACCTACCTATACTTACCCGCCGCTGCCCAGGTGACGATGCTGATGGATCTCGTGTGCAAGTCGTGCGGAGAGCTGATGGAGGACGCCGTCAAGAAAAATATGCGGATACGTGTCCTTGCATCGGATCGAGCAAAGGTTAGTTCAGGACTTGGCGCAATTTGGGCTATGAATGGTCGTCGTACTGCTGCCGGCGGCCTGGTGTATTGATTAGAATAGAGGTCATACGACCTGTACACTAATATGTGATCCCCCTTATGCTGGCTCACGTTTGACCCCACGTCGTCAAAAGTGGGTCGAGTTCCACTATCACATATCATTGGTTTGGTAACGCAAACTCGTAGTAGTAATGTTCAGTGTGGAACCGTACGCGTGCAAACCTTTTACATGGCACATTCACGACACTCTTGCGGCGAGTTGAGGCAATAGTGTAAACTACATTTTTTAATGGTAGTGACGCTGGGCTCGTTGCTAACCTACCGTGATTGTTGCCATTGTTGATGCTGTTGCGATTAACAGGTTGGTACCTGTAATACCCTTTAGAGTACAGTGATTGCTTTTGAGGTACCCGAGTGGGGTACATATTGAAACATTTTATAGGTGTTGACTCTTTCTTGATCGCTAGTGATGCAGCCACTTCTTAAGTCCCCTGCGCTGTCATATAATCCCTATTTTTTGTTTGAAGAGCGTAGTGGTGTGTGCACCGGTCTTTGGCTTGAGGCATACACTCCCGCCGCTACAGTAGGTAGAAAGTACACTGGTACGACGGATGCAACACTACGCTTCATTCTACCGCGTGCTCACGTTGGTGTGTTGCTCGGCACGAAACAGCTTCAAATCACGTAGCATTAGTTAGTGGCGGTGGTGAGGATTATTATGTTCTTACAGTGTTTATGTTAATAGCTCAGTCTTCTGGAATCTAGCCCGTGGTCACAAGTGAGGCTTACAGTAGCGGCTCGTTAGAATGATCGAAACATAATACGTGCGTTTTGTAAATGGCGACGCCTTCCCTCCACTACGGCACAATCACGTGCGCGCCCACGACTCACCGCCGCAACGTATCTCAGATGTCCACATACATACGTTGGTCGTGTTGCATGTGCTGTTGTGAACAGCTCCTGTCAAGACGTAAACAATTATTTGCAACGCCTTGTTTCAAGTTTCTGTTGACGGATCCACACTGCAACGGACCCGTGATTCTGGAGGGAACAAATGATGACCGAAAATATGCAAATGCACCCTCGTGATGAAGCGTTGCTCCATTGATCTCGCACGGGCTCTTGGTCGAAGTTACTGCGAGGCTGATGGCGCCGGTTCCTGTCTTCATTAGAGCCAGTGTACCTCCAATCGAAATCGCCTGGATACCAGAGCACTAACGGCGCTATTCCACCTGTCGTCGCCCGGTTTGATACAGCTACCCGAGCGAGTGTTGACGGCCATTTGCAGGGCCGAAGACGAGACAAAGGGTTGCGATGGCTTTCTCTTCAACATCTGCCTCAGCTACGGTGCCCGACAAGAAATAGCAAACGCTTGCCGACAGATAGCAGGAGAAGTAGCGAGGTAAGAAGCTAGCTGCAACATGGTAGAAATACTAAACGGTGCACGCGGGGAAAACGTGCTGCAAAGCGGTTTTTGCGGGTGCGCCGCGGGGTGTATTGGGCGTACCGCAATACAATCAGACGGCATGGCGACCTGCGGAATGAATCTTGTTTTTACACGCACCCATACACTACTACTACTGCTGTGCATCAGTGTTGGCATACCGGAACGCTTGCTGCACGCTGCACGATAGGATAAAATAGCTTTACATGCGCCTATGAAATTTTGCTGAATTTGCGTTTCGATTTTTGTGAGATAAGGCGGTGCTGAGGTTTTGCCTATCGTTTAAGTGAGGAGATCCCAAGTCCCTCCACCGTCCGTGCGGAGTGGTTGCTCAAGCAACGTGCGTTTGGCTATTCGACTCCCACCACACACGCTGCCAGCATTCAGTAGTCCGCTTGCCGTGTATTGCAGCACTGTCTCGTGCTCATATATGGCGCGAAGCTTTGATACACTCAATTTTTGCTCAGGCTAGCCTTGACGTGTTCCCCGTCCTATTGCAGCAAGCTACAAAATGGCCCAGTTCACGTTAAATGGATAGATCTGTGTTAGGGAAAAAAATGTGGGAAACTGGGATCAGAGAAAAAATGTGGAGAATGATAAAATATATGACGGACTGCGCGAGATGTGTTGTGATGCTGGATGGGGAAATATCAAACTATGTTGATACTTTGCAAGGAGTGGCACAGGGATGTACGTTGTCACCCAATATGTTCAAGGTATATATTAGTTACATGATAGTAGCACTCGAAGCAGCAAAGCAGGGGGTCACCGTGGGGGAAGATACGGTGTCGGGATTGATGTTTGCAGATTATTTCGTGGAAATGTCTGAAATACCCGAAGGACTACAAAAACGGATTGCGAAGGCACTATAATACGATAAGAAATGGAGAGTGACAGTGAACGTAAAAAAGTGCGCGGTAGTTGTATGTAACGAAGATAAGGAGAACCCGATAACATTGAAATGGAAGTGGGGAGAAGATGAAATACCGATCGTAGACCAGTATACGCACCTAGGCGTAGATATCTCAAAATACTGCTCTTGGGATGCACACATAGCAAAAGTAATAGGAAAGGGTAAATCACACATAGGTACGATGGATGCGATTCTTGACACTAGGATTTAAAATGTCTTATAATGAAGTGATTGTACCAAAGCTAGAATATGTAGGACAATTATGGGAAGGGAACGCGAAGTTTGTAAAACAGCTGGAAACCGTAGAGATGACAGCAGCCCAAAAAATACTAGGAGTCTCACATACAACGAGTAAAATACAGTACTTGGAGCAGAATTGGGAATGTACCGACTTAAAACAAAAAGAGACGTGATAAAGTTGAAATGGCAATATACATAAAATAAAGAACATTCCGAAGAAGAGGTTGCCAGCAATAGCTGATAGGGCTGTATGGGCGAAAGTCACGAAAGGGCGAGCTGGAATAAGGTCGGGTAGCGTAGTCGAGAAAGTATGGGGGGATATAGGAGGAAACCAAGAAGAAATGTGTCCATAGACAAGTTTGGGGGGTACAAAACTGAAGTAAAATAAAGGATAAAAGTAGGGGAAAGGCTAGCGCGGAGAAATAAGGCGAACGAGGAAGAACATTTAGAGATATACGGGGTTAAAATAAGAGATAAGAGTAAAAACGAATTTACACGGTCCATACGCGAAAACCCTTAAACTGCGTTTTCGTGTAGGAGACCTGGACCTGCCAGAAAGAAGAAAGAGGTATATGTATACCAGTAGTCAGGTCGAGGAAGATGAAGGTGCACAGAGCTGCCCGTGTGGCAACGCAGATGTGAGTAGAACGCGCATAGTGGCAGAATGCGAACTGTACAAGGAGGGACGTAATGTGTTAAAGGAGACGAAGAAAATTGACGGATGTGACATGGAGAAGTTTGGTACATGAGATAGTAGCGAGAAAACGATCGCTATCGTGGGAGACAAGTGGTGGCCACAGACGGCCAAACAGGAAGAAGGTAAGACATGCAAACCGTTTTATGTAATATATGGCAGAAACGTACTGAGCGCCCAAACGTTGGAGGTGTCTCTATTAGGAGTAGGAACGGTGCTCCGTCTCGAAAGGAATGCGTGGTCAATGGTCAAATGACTAAGACAAAAAACAAATGAGTACGCCCCCCCCTTCTGCAATCTTTATTGCTTGGGCACCAAGACAATTTTCCATCTCGATTAGCTTGCTGATTGGCTTTCAAACCGATGCTGTTAGCTAGGCGCGTAAGGTGTGTTTTATAGCCTGTGCCAGCAATACAAGTGTCCCTTGGTCGTTATGTGTACGAATGAGATTCCAACACTTGAACCAATCACAACGACATCCAAAGACAGCAGATGTCATCGAAACCATCATTTCAGCAGCCAAAAACGAGAAGTCATCGTAGTCAGTAGACCACCAGGTCTAGTATCGGTAGGAAAAAGGAAGAACGAAGCTGCTGCGACAGGCAGCAGCAGCAGCAGCAGCAGCAGCAGCAGCAGCAGCGAAGGACGGAAGATGTCCCAGTCACCCCGGGGCCTTCCGCTAGCGTTATATATGCGTTCCGCATCGACTGCATATTGCATGTCTTCAAGCTGCTGCAGTCGAGGGGTGTCGACGTTTGTCCGTTGGCGCCTTGTCTATTATCGCCAAAAACATGACGGGTTGTCGTGAGACAAAAACAGTAGCAAGCAGCAGGCATATAAAAAGCTTTTGTCTAAACCCAGTTTAAGTTGAAAAAAAACGTACCGGGAAAAACTCGGAACATATTACGCGTATTCAAATGATATACTCGTATATACACTGGTACATACTATTAGTAGTACTCGTACATGTGTAACATATACCAGGTACCTGGCACTGGATAATATATTACTTGAACAATCAATGAAAATCATTATCGGCTGAGGTGGTGCCGAGAAAAGAGGGAATCGTCGAAAATTAGACGACTGCTTCTGTTGCTGCTGCTTCTGCTTCTGCTGCTCACCTTCTTCAGTTTCGTTGGCCACTCGATGCTTAGCTCCCTACTTTCTCGCGTTTTCCATCTCCCTCTCCGCCCCCTTGAGCTGCATAGTTTGTAAACCACGCTGCATATTTGAGAAGCGTGCCCTCTTCATCGGCCCTTAGCCGCTCTACTTTTTTTGCAAATGATAGTTTTTGCTTTTGTTGCTGCCCAGCGATTTTCTCGGCGGACCAACGAGCTTCGATCACCTCGTGGCATTGAGCCGTGGCCGCATCACGTGCTCGCGTTGTGTCGTCGCAGCGTCGTTGCAACACTTGATAGTCACCGCGCTTCACGGAATTATCTTCGCGCCAATTCGTTCCCGCTTTCGAGAGCGACATCCCCGTACGCGCGACGAGTCATCGCTGTTGATTTTGTTTTGCTGTTTTTTATTGCTTTCTTGGGTTATATCGGCTTTTTGCGTTGACTATCAGCCATATTTCCCAACTACCAGGTACGCAATAGTGGACTCTGTGTTTCTCGGCCGCAGCTTGTCGGATTGGGGTACTGTTTGTTTCATGACGTGGAGCAAATCCAAGGCTATTATTCATACGGTGCAGTTTTTCCAGTTTTTCCAGTTTTTTTTGTGATGATCATCACAAGAAAAACATCCGACAGGTGAAAGAGCCGAAAAGTCCGAAAAACGTCGTGTTTTCGCTCAAATGGTGGTTTGCAGATCCCGGGTCAACAATCGTTACCTATAACATTTTAAATAAGTGGTTTTACACCTTTCCCGAAATTATGAACACCTAGTTCGAGCCCTATCACGCGTAATTTGCGATCTCGTGATGAGTTTGTGATAAACTCTAAATTCAAGTTGTCTTGGACCCCGAGGGAAGGTCGGTCCTCTTTCTCGCATTTTGGTCTCCTGGTTGGTTTTCTCAAACAAATCATCAAATTCATCATCCCACTTTTTTGTGGCCGTTAAGGACCTTACGTGCGTAGCTATAACTGTACATAGTCCTCACTTGGTGTTGGACCACGCAGCCTACTGGGCGCGTACTTGGCAAAGCTCGTTCCTTGATGTTTTTCGTGTGCAACGTTGAACTTTCTTGTGTGGGCAGTGGAGCAACACCTCTCGACATGGTTGACGAAGCCACCGTAGAAGGGCACCTTTTGACCAGCGGTTTGCCGGACCCAGACCTTCTCATTCGCACATCGGGAGAAAAGCGGGTGAGGCCAAGCGCAGAGTTTAAGTGAAACGTGCTAGCCTAATGTTGCGTGGGCAGACAAAATTATGACATCATATTTGAGAAAGACGTGGGCCAGTTTTGACGATGTGTTCCGCATGTTGTGCCCCCCCCCCCCAGTTGTGGAAGTATACCTGCGGAATGTCAGCCGGATGCAGTATGTCATCGTGGTCGCATTGGGTGTTGTTCTCTTGTCATTATCGCAATCACAGTCGACAAGTCGATTAGAGGCACTTATTCGATGTTCGTGTTTCGATATCTTTCCATGGCAGAGTCGCGATGCTTACCCATCACAGCTGATCTGTGAAAACGTTTCGTTGCTTTAATGCTGTTGGTGGTTTGAGTTACTCGCCTGCATGCTCAGACTGGGGTCGCAAGGTGGTGTATTCTTTTCCCTCCGACTACCGTACTCTGGCACTGTGTAACATGTCGTTATTTGCATCAATAGGTTGGAGGAGCCTATCGTCATTCCACCGTCACCCCCTGATTATTTTGTACATTCCTCGAAAGCGATTCGAAGAGCCGCGTTTTCTCTTTGACCCACTGTGACCCGGACCGCAGTTTTCCTTTTGGCCGAGGCGCAAAGTTAGTCTTTGAAAGGAGGCCGCACGTTCATTGGTATTGTGACGCAGCTTCTGAGGTATGTTTTCGCTGAGCCCATTTTTGCCCTCCCCTTATATTGGCGTTGTGAGGCGGTCCTGTCAACCCACATCACCTACTATGCTGCTTCTCTGTCTTTGCATCAGGTCAGTAACTTTCTTCTCTTTCAGATGGCTTACACCGAGCTATTCTTTGTTGATAAGTTATGGCCAGACATCACCCAAGATGATGTCCTGAACATCTTCGAGGCCTACAAGACACGAGAGCGCAGGTGTGGTGATTCGATTTTTTTATGAGCCTGTATGGACGAGCACAATAACATGCTAGCGCAGGTGTGGTGATGCGTTTTTTTTTCAATGAGCCCGTATGGGTGGGTTTCTGTTTTTGACTCGTTGGTCGCTGGCAGGTGCACAGTGGTGTATATTTGCGCCGCTAAGATGACCACGGACATCTTCGCGTTGAATGAGGGGGTGTTTCGCGTTGTTGACATTCTTGTTTTGTTTTGTAATAGTTCGATTGACACGACTCGAGCCAAGTGGAGAAAGCGAAATGTTTCTACTGCTGCTGGAATCGGTTCTGTCGAGTGCACATGGTATCATATAATAGCTCTCAACAATTACGTTATGACTCTCTCGTTGTTCGGGTGTGACGGGTATTTGATCTGTACGATGCTGGCAAAATCAAATTTCTACGATTAATAATAATATACGCCAACGCTGTTTGTCTACGCTTCCGCAACACCGAGTTATCTATGGTACTGTGGACGTGCATTAATATTCGAATTATATCGATTTTTACCATCAATACATGGTGCTGAGTTGGTGTCAAGTACAAGGTACCAGGTATAGCTTAACGTCACGGCCTCTGGTTACTGGGATGATGAGACCCTGCCCTCAGTCACTCTCGTTGTATATTTTTTTGGGCACAGATGTGTCAAATCACCAGGTCCACAAACTGGCGGAATGTAGCGATTGGCGCATGTACTGTAGAAGTTTGTTAAAACGCCGAGCGAGTGATAGCTGCATTTGTAGCTGAGTCTGTGCGGTACGAGTAGCACTACAGATGAGAGTACTGAAGATATGACGGGTTTGTTTTTTCTCTTGGACATACAGTAGAAGAGACTCACGCTTTCGTCGCAGCTTCGGGCTTGTTCTTCCCCGTCGAATTAATGACCACTTTCGGTGCTGACTGCCGTGGAACAGGTTTGGATGCTGACGGTCAAGAACGATGAACAAGTGTCGTCCCAGTTTTATAAGGCATCAACAAGCATCAAGGCAGATCGCTGGCGAAGAACCTCCGCTGTCTTGTGTACCGGGTGCTTGTGTGTTGGCGATTTCCCGATTATGGCATGAAGGATAATTGGCCCAATTGTTTTTTTGCTGTGCTGTGGTGGCCGCACAAATTTTGAGCTGGCTGTGCAAACCGATGTACGTTGCCTGGTCAAGAAGTACTGCTCCGATATCGGATTGATGATCCGATGCTCGCATATTTCGTATTTGGAGTGCTTCTACTCGTAATTCTGTTGGTTAAGTCCACAACTAACTGTGAATCAATACCCGAGAAAGAGATTAATAACGAAGAAACTCGCCAAACCAGTCCATTGCTTATCACGTGAAAGTTGAGCGCCCCTGATATCTCGGTGCTGGCGCCGAGCTCTTGGCGCCGAGCTCTCGGTAATACGGCCTACCACACGGCTATTGCAGCACCAGCCCACGCCGAAAAACACTGATTAGCAAATAACCGCAGCAGCAGCTCTCGCGGAACGCCTGTCAGCAGCGACTGTCTAGCCTGGCGAGGATCATCTGCAGCGGCCCATGCCCGGCGCCGGTGTTGGTTCGTCAGCACTAGCGGCAGCCATGTCTTCTTTCACCACATCATTATGTCTCAGAGAGATGGCCAAGGGGAGGGGAGGGGGACCCCTGGCTGCTTCTAAAGACTATGTTTTTATAAAATTATACTTCTAATACGTCAGCTGTCTACCAATTGGATGGTTCATCTTTGAAGATATAGGTCAGTGCCTCCCCTGGATGCTGCCAGGGTCAACAGGACATTTTTACCAACGGCGATTTCGGTCCATAATCATTCTGCCCACTGATACTAAATAATAACCGGTATGGAGGGGAACCTAAGCTGAAGTAACATTCTCACCTGTCATTTTGTTCATTAAAGCTATCAGGCAAACCCTAAATAAATAATAGGTCAAGTCCTGATCGAAAAAAAAACAACTAATACTACCAAGAAACTAACCATGTAAATGATTATCAGGCAAACCCTAAATAAATTATATATATGTCAAGTTCTGACCCAAAAAGTATACCTGGTAATACCATTAGACTAACCATGTAATAATTACATCCTCGTATCAAATACCACTGGTACAAGTTATTATCAACAACAATAATAAAAGAAGCAACAACAAACATCATCATAAGGTAGGCAGTATTAACATCATCATAAGGTAGGCAGTATTAACACTGAAAAGGGGGGCATGCAATATAAAAACAGAAATCGTGAGTAGCACTAACAGCAGTACTGCATTCCATCAATACTAAAGCGAAATAAGAACACTTTAGGTGAACGATAAAACCGTTTAATAAGGACGATTGGGGTTGATATATATTTTGACTCGTTTCTTTCTCAATGGCGTCTAACAATAACAACACAATAGTATCAATAACGTACCTAACTCCAACAACAACCACGCCATGGGGTTCCAAAAATCGAAATAATAGCAGCACTCCAATCAATAACACATACTATATACACCGGGCACACGGCAGTAGCAGTAGTAATAATGGTACCAGGTATTGTGTATATATCCTTTTTATGTGTCGTTCGTTACTACTTTAGTACATACTCGCTCTATCTGCCAGAAGAGGTGTCGTCGTATCACAGGTACCGAATATCCTGGTATCAAGAACCAGGTATGATTCTCCAATCTATGATGTACCTGGTACCATGTAGCAGGTGTCCTGGTACCAGGTACCTGGTGCCAGGCATGTGATTTGCTTCTGAACCAGATAATAAAAACAGGACCTATTAATAGGTGTTTATTGTAAAAAGTGTACCGAAATTGAAAGCAAGATCACCAAAATCGAAAGCGCAATCCATGTATGTATGTGTTGCTACTCTCCATGTGCTCTCGTGTGTGTGTAGAATGTGTCGGCGAAGTTCCGTCCCAGTCCATCGTGTTGTTCGTTGTTCGGGTTGCTGCCACGTGCGTGATGACAGCAATTCCATTTTTTAAGAGCACTTCTTCTCGATGCGTATGACTCGTACACCACTCAGAAGAACCGAAGTTCACCTGAAATTTTGATGAAGATGATCCAATCTTTCAGTTTTTCAGCGAGTGGATTACGCAGCGACGCACTTGAACAAGCAACTACAGCTCCTCGATCCACTTCAATCACTACCGGGTAGTACTTTTAGCACACAGACTGAGTTCAAAGCCTGGGTTCTGCAAGCTTTAACGAAGGTAGATGCATAAGCTAAAACGGAATGATCAAGCACGCCTTCACGTGATATCCTTACTCGTTGGCGAAGGTGTGTGTCCATAATCTTGACTGAAGAACCTGAACGTAAGATAGAAATAGAGAACGAAAAGTTACCGTAATCATGCGAAGGTTCGCACCCATCGGAAGGTTGGCACCCATCGGAGAGATAGCGCAGGGGTGCGATAAAAAACACAAGGTAGAAACATTTAATCGTGTTTTCGCACCCCCATCGGAGAGATCGCACCCCCGGT
>JBBMKB010134055.1:0-12171 GCA_037833945.1 Alaria marginata
CTCGATCCCTCCCCCCCACTCCCCCCGTTCTCCTCCTCGTGATCGGCCTCCCCGGTACCGTCATCGCTAACGGCCAAGTCGGCTGGCGACAAATTACGCGCGGGAGACTCTAGCCAGAGGCCTTCCTCCGAGCCCGTGCTCGCGGCAGATATGGTTGTACAAGCTATCGTTGCGCCAGCCCCGGCACCCGGCGCTGTGTCGCTAGCACCGCGGCCGATCGCCGCCGCGTCTCGGAGGGCGGCATCGGCGAGCAGACGGACTTCCTTGAGGAAGCTTGCCTTTTCGAGTGCGTCTTTTTTTACCGAAAGCCTCTTGACCGTCTCCTAGTATTGGCAGATGTTGTTGAACGCACAGAGGAAACAGGGGGAGCGGTGTGTGAGAGACGGACGGTGTTCATAGTTCATACCTCGTAGCGGTTTAGGGTCATCCCCCAACAAAACAAAACAAGTTTCGTCCTATATTTAAAGTTGTCATGCAGACAAAAATAGTTATGACACGAGACATGTTAAAACCTGCGTCCAGATCAAAAGTTGGGACGTCGTCGACAGCACAATGGAAAGGACCTCAAAGCACAACTAAGAAACATAGTTCTTCCACAAATTGTTTTTCACCGCGCGGCCGCACGAAGCAACATTTTCGGCGATTTTTATGAGGGAGTTTCTTATTAGTTGTACCCTGCATGTTTTTGGATGAAAGTAGAAAATAGGTTCCGGGGCTGTTTTTAGATTTCAATGTTTTTGACTGAAATAATAAAAAAGACATTCAGGCACTTGGGTTGTTGGACAAATCACGAAACCCACCTTCTCCGTCTCAAGGCAATCCCGGACCATCTTGAGGGACAGCTCTGCCCTGTCGGCGCGCGCTTTGTCCAGGCCGAACGCTTTTTCCAACCGCTCCTTTCGGAGCATGCGCTCCTCCCTCTCCGCGGCCTGCTGACCCCCAACGCGACCACACATGACCCTGTCGGAGTCCGCGTGATCCCCCACCTCTCTAACATCTTTGCTGCGGGCGTGGCGCAACAACATCTCGCGGTGCTCTACTTGCTCCGCGCAGCGCGCCGCCAGTACGGCTCCGTCTTTCAGCCTGTCTAGCTCGGCATCATAGGAGATACAACGCGCCTCCAGCTTGTCGAGCCTAAGATGATCCGCCTCTCGCGCCGCTCGGGCTTTGCTTTCAACTCGAGCTTTGGCCCCGGCTTGAATTTTGGCCTTGGCTTTTGCTTCAGCTCTAGCTAGAACAGTTTTAGCTTTGACTCTGATCGGCGTGGGGTTGGCGGCTCTGGCCTGAGCTCTAGCTTGCGCGTTGGCTTTGGCCTTTTCTGACGCAATGATTGCGCACCGCTGCCTTGATTTGGCTGCGACTAACGTAGACTTCGCGGCCTCCCTCTCAGCTTTAGCTGCATCGGCTTTGACTAACGCGGATTTTGCGGCTTCAATCTCCGCCTTCGCTGCATCGGCCATGGCTAATACGGGGTATGCGGCCTGCTCCGCATTGCCCGCCGCCATGATGGCGGCGGCGGCGGCGGCGATGGCGGTGCCGACTCGGGCATCATCCTTCGCCTTGGCGGTCAACGTCATCCGGACACGTCTGGCGGCAGCCAAAAGCGCGAGCATGGCGACGGTGATGACGGTGACAGGTAGCGACGATGGCGGCAGGTAGTCGCTGAGACCTTCCTTTTGGGGACGGTGGTGAAGCGAAACAAGGACAGCAAGCTTAGAAAACATTTTATAGCCGTCGCTTTTGTTTTCGGGCGAGTTCTCCTTAGCCTTGGTGGTTAAGGTCATCCGGACACGTCTGAAGGCGGCCAAAAGCGCAATCACGACGAAGGTCACACGTCACGTCACGAAGGTCACACGTCACGAAGGTCACACGTCACGAAGGCCACACGTCACGAAGGTCACACGTCACGAAGGTCACACGTCACGAAGGTCACACGCCACGAAGGTCACACGTCACGAAGGTCACACGTCACGAAGGCCACACGTCAAGAAGGTCACAAGTTACGAAAGTCACAGGTCACAGGAACTATAGCGACGATGGCGGCAAGCAGTCGCTGAGGCCTTTCTTTGGGGGGCGGTGGGTACGCCACATACAGGCTGCACGCTTAGAAAATAAACCCTGAGGCGCGCCGGATATAAGCGACACATGCTTCTAAAAAGAAATCCCGGGGCAGGTCGGTTAATCTACTGCAGTAGTACACATGCTTTGGAAAGGAAGTTCTGAGGCACGCCGGTCAAGTGACACATGATTTGGGAAGTTAATTATGAGGCATACCGGTTAAGCTACATATGCTCTGCGAAAGAACATTCTGAGGCACGCCGGTCACTAAGTGGCACATGCTTTTATTTTATCCTGAGAGAGTTGTCCTATTCTGTATCTGGCTGGCACGCTTGTGGTTCGCAATGCGTTTTATATCGAGGAGCACTACAGTAGTAGTCGGTTGGTCTGCTTAATTCGTCACCCAACCATGGTAGGTAACCAGCCGTCAAATCCAGCCCACTCACAGTCCTGATATTTCGCACCCGGTGTAATGTTTGTCAGTTTTCGCATCATGTATAACACACCGGAGTTCTAAAAAGGGAGACAAGAATTTTGTCTATATATTGGAAAGATTATGCACTCTGTGCATCTGTGTACGTTTGTCGGAAGGCAAATGGAATAACAAAGAAAATCTAACCGTCTTCGCATATATACGTATTCCAGCCAATTCACGGCCCTACTATTCGTATACATATTCATACCAGCAGTATTCTGGCAATAACTACCGAGAGGTATACGACAGCAGCAAAGGAAAGCCACTCCCGGTTTATTGTTTGCTGCCTGGTCTGACCTGTCCGAAAACTATGTGCAGGAATTCGTATACAGCATAATATATAATACCAGGCAGTTGTTAGACAGGTCTGTCAGAAACAAAAAAACAAACATGACGTGGCTTGTGGCTTGTGTGTCTGGCTAAAAAAACGTAATTACGTAGAGTATCATACCATACTCTACTGCTGCTGTAATGTAATGTTACAGCTGCACGCACGTTTACTTGAAGTCTTGTAAAGAAGGTCCATATCGAACTATCATTACGAACGAAGCATACCATGTACAACAATACATATATAACTTCTTGCCAGTAACGCACGAACTAAGTAAGTAAGGTTGAACTCGCGAGTAAGAGCCCCCCAGGGAACCAAAAATTAAAATTGACTTTAAATTTCACTTGCAGAAAGCGCAACGATAGCGGGTGTATGCACAATTCGACGCGAGTCGACAAGGGAAGAACTTGCCGAACTTTTCTCGCGATAAAACGAAGGCATGCACCGTAGTGAGGAGGGGGGAGAGGGGAGGGGGGGGAGGGGAGGAGTGCCTGCAATGTGACCCCGGTTCTGAGTTACGAAAGAGGGAGGGAGGGGGCTGGAGAAAATGTGCAAAGAGAGTAGATGGGATGGACTGCTGCGCTGCTGCACCTAAACCACGGTTGATTACCCTTACTACAGCTGCTGCAGTGGTGTACCCATTTTGAGACCATCCGGTTTAAGACTTTTCGGGAGATAAAACCAGGAAAATCGTCTTGTCACGAAAAAAAAACTATTCGGAATTAGGATGGGATCCTTTCGGCAGTAGCAAAAGACGAGACCATCGTAGTAGAGATAACACCACTTAAATTGGGTTGCTACGGGCTGGTCTTAAAGTGGGTACACCACTGTACCCCTTTCTGGTACCGGACTACGTGATGCCTGGTAACGGATGACGGACGACCAGAGCGACCATTCCCGAGGGAGTGAAAAATCGAAAGAGCGAAAGAGCGAACGAGCGAAAGAAAGCGTGGTGTTGGAAGAGGCAAAAGTAACCGGCCCAATCGAAATCGCGGAAGGTGGATTCAGAATTGTTAAAACAGACTACGTGCAGATTACAGACTACAGAGTGCAGAGTAGAAGCAGAATATTACGATACGAGTACAATGAGTACCATAGTATTCACGAGAAGTTCAGTGACCCAGCCCAAAAAGTTGGTCGCCGCCCACCGCCTGCCCACCACGTACTAGATGCATCCACGTATCCACCTACCACGTAAATACCGGTCAGCTGGTACCGATATACCGTGCAACTGGCAGAAACGGAATACTGAACACTATGTGTAAATGTCACAACGTATAACAGAACCTGACGGGCTTGTTTTTGTATGCTTGACAACAAATATTATATATATGTCAGGATGCGGCAGTTTAGGCCTGTGACCTGTGACGTACGGCTGTCTAGTCTCCATATATTAAGAGAAATTAGAATGACACTTCAGGTGTGAGATCGAGAATTTCGTCGAAACTTAACTTTGCAAGCTGCGCGTAATACTGTATTTCTACATATATATATATATATACTTCGTATGTTGCTGTTATGTGATGGTGTTAATTGTGTCGGAGCTCCGAAAGGTGTGACGTGTCACTGACCACGCCCCAAACTGCTGTCGCCTTCTTTCTTTCCTGGACAAGTTGACAACGATCGAAGCACGATCGCGCGACGAGGTCCGAGCTGCTATTTCTTCCTATGAAACAGGAATGTTTATATCATACTAGGCTTGTCAGCTCTTGTCAGGGGCAATGAGCAATGGGGGTCACCACCCAAGGCCAGAGGCTGGGCGATTGTTTTTTTGCCCACTGTGTTGTTGATAGTCGCCAATCACCCTCTGGCCAAAAGGTCTGATACGGAGTCCTGTACGATACCGCCCAAACAATGACGTTCTACTCGTATAAAAACAGGAATACCAGGTACAGTAGGAACAGCAGCAGCAACAGGCGCGGAGTAGTCATTACTGCTTGCTGCTGCTGCTGCTGCTGTGCTGGCTGTTGCATTGCTGTTACGTACTGCTCTGCTGGCTGCTGCTTTCGACACGGTCTATCTGCCTACGAGGGAGGGCGAGCGCAAGAGACAAGAAGTCCAAGAGGCAAGAAGTCCAAAAGGCAAGAAGTCCTCAGAAACGCCCTGTCTGGCGCACGGAAAGGAACAACGCGGGCTCTCGGTATACAGCCACAGGCAGCAGCAGCAGCAGCAGCAGCAGCAGCAGCAGCAGTGGCATCTGCAGCATGGGCCATATCATACAGAACTATTAACACCAGTAGTCCTGCTTGTAGGTGAACAGTACGAGTAGTATCATAGGGGCTTCATTGCCTGGACCCTGGAGGGCTAGCTCTGCTGCATTGAAACTCGGCGCTCTCTATATATATAGACGTACAGTCGACTGACACGACTTATTGCTACATAGAGCGAAGTGACTCATATCAAGAACTTCAAACAACCGGCACGGCACAAAGAGATCGGGTGTGTCTCCGACAGATGGTCGGTCGCGTGTATATACGTAGAGAGCGTCGGCGCTGGTACGATAGATGCTGGTGGTTGTGCTGGTGAGCTGGTGTGCTGGTGCGGCGCGATTTGTTTGTTAGGCCGGGCATGGCATGCAGGCCGGCCAGGCCAAGCCTGCAATTTTTTTTAACTTTTTCAATATTTCGGTCTGACTAAAAACACAACAACCCCGGCCTTGGCGACTCAACAGCAGTTACAAGAGGGTGGGCACGATTTTGACAGGTGGTCGGCCGCGCGTGCATACTTAAATAGCGTCGGCGCTGGTAGGTGCTGGTGTTGTACTGGTGAGCTGGTGTGCTGGTGCGGCGCGATTTGTTTGTTTGGCCGGGCATGGCATGCAATCCAGGCCAGGCCAAGTCTGCAATTTCCAGTGTTTCAAGTTTTCGGCCAGACCGAAAGCACAACAACCTCGGCTTTGGCGACTCGACATGCGCAAGAGAGTGAGCCGTATGGTCGGTCACATGTACTTAGATAGCGTGGATACTGGTAGGGTGCCGGTGCTGTGCTGGTGTGCGGGTCGGACATAGATGCCGTCCGAGGCCTGGCCTGCAATATTTAACTTTTCAAGTTTTCAGTCAGACCGAAAACACAACAAACCTCGGTCGTGTCGACTCTACAGGCAAAGCTTAACCCCCGTAAGCCATCTAGCTCTCAGTGGTCCCTCTCAACGCGGTGTACTCACCGTGACAAGTAGACTGCTGTCGGTGTCTCTGACCAGGAAGCAGGTTGTGCCTGATGTGCCAAAGTGAGCAGTGATCAGGATGGTTTGGTTGCGGCACTGCGCATTCCGGACTGTCGACTTCCATGTGAGGAAGCATGACGTCAAAATACCAACCGACGAACCGACCAATCAAACAGACGGAATAGCAAAAATTACCGACCGATACTCCTAACGCATGTGGCGATTCCGATTCAGATGAAACGCCAAAATTGCGGCGCGATTATTTCATTGTCTCGACTAAACAGTGTTCCTCCCGTACGCCGGCGTATGGCACGCGGCACGTGGCGCAGAGCAGCTAGGATACCTCAATGGCAAGGCGGGCAGTCTCGGTCGAGATATTTGCGGCGGGAGACGGTATAAACTACCCACAGAAGGTCAGTGAGTGAGCCAAATTGTGATATTGTTTCGATGAGCATTCTGGTAAAGAACATATTAAAAAAAAATTGGTCGCTGGCCGTACATTATTATACATAAGTACACGTACAATTCGGTAAATAAGGACAAACATAAATACACACCAGGTAAAATGTGATGACGTTTTTGTTGCGAGCGATCCGGAAATAAACCCTCAGTTAGTTGACTATACGTCGACGGCTGATGTTATACTTTTTTCTTAATTATTCCTTTTTCATAATTATTCGTTCGGCCACTGCCGCCATGGTACGCAATCCGGCCTCCCAGGCCTTGGGCGCATACGACTCAACCACAGCTCACCCACACCCCACGCTGGCTGGCAATATGGAATAGTAAGCTCCATTAATATCTCTATTCTGTAGATACAGGGCTAGATGCTGAATGGAGATACGTACCTGGTGACTGTACTTACGTATTTGCGCTGATGTGCTCGTAGTTTTTTACGTAACGAGTCGCCCAAACTACAGATCGTATCCTATCAAACAGTATGTACTGCGGGATACGAGCGCATGTAGCTTCAAGCCTTCAACTGAGTGAGGTACTAAATAGCCAAAATACAACAAACCAAGTACCCACGTACCGTGCAACACACAAGATAACACACCCCCCACGGGGAAGGATTTCAAAGATGACTTTGTCGACAACAGGGGACGGTGCAGACACCGAGCGACGCATCTATGAAAATATCTCCATCAGGTTTTCCCAAAGTCGTCTTTTCGTTGTGGGTGCCCCCCTGGGTTTGGAGAAAATCGATTCTCTGAAATCCATCCCAGGGGGGTGTATTATCTTCAGTGTTCTATACCAGGTATGTGTGCCGTATTGAAGTAGTCTGCCGAACGTCCCGGTTTCTTCAATACCCCTGGGTATTTCAACACAGCCCCTCGCCCCTGGTTGCATGCGTGTCATACGGTGCATGGCAAAAACAAGCCGCACGAACTCACAACAACCACCAACCGAAAGAATTCGCTCGTATACTCGTATATCATAGCTGTCACCGATTACGAGCAGAAATGTCGGCAGCGGCAGGATCAGGTTTGGCCGTGACCTTATTATGTTGTGGACAGGGGAGGGATTATTGTACCAGCAGTACGTTACCCGGAAGTAGTTACGTTTCCATGCGCAGGGCCGACGTTGTCGTAAGGATCGTCCTGTTGACCCTGGCATGATCAGGGGGGCCATTGATTTATTATGCTCTTCATGGGGAATGTAGCACACGCTTGACCGACGTATCACTAAACTTGCAAAGTTGAAGCTGAGCCCAGTGTGGTTGGCTGACATCTCTTTGTACTTGTACAATTATATAGTATCAGTGCGCAGAATGATTATGGACCGAAATCGCCCTCGGTAAAATTGTCCTGTTGACCCTGGCAGCATCCAGGGGAGTCACTGACCTATATCTTCAAAGAGGAATATATCTATAAAAACGCGCGGCCGAAGTAGCACGCAGCTTGCAAAGATGGGTATCGACCATTCAATTGGTAGAGCTCACAGCTGACGTATTTGAAATATAGTTTTATAAAACTACTTCGTTGTTGACCACTTTGGGACTTTAGAGCTAAAAGTTGTCAAAGACGCATGCTACACTTATCAGTATTATAACACCCCATTTTTTCCGAACGTCCTCACTCGAGGAGTATGACTGTTTCTATACTATACCTCACCCAAAAACTAATTTGGAGAAAATGAATAACCCCCCCCCCCTGAACAACCTCATGGCCTAGCTAGGTACAGAAACATGTTGCAAAAAGGAATGAAATTGCGACGGTTTTGGGTTAAGGAGCACCGCCATTCAGGAAAAGATTTTAGATCAAAAGCGTTTCTTCGAGTATACTAATAGTAGTATTAATACACCTCTATCGTAGCACGCGTCAAAACAAAACTAACAATTACAATTACAACTTCGGCCACACACGGAGCAATCCGAGCTACGGGGGTAGAAGATGTGTCCGGAGAGCAACGCAAGGATCTGTAAGACACACGTGCAGCATGACCTATCATACTTGCACTACTGCACGCTCTTCCTACTTGTAGACGCTTGACTTAGACTGCGTTATTAATATATAGTCACTTTTTTGGTCGGTATGCATGGACCCCAAAACGGTCAATAAATACCCGGTAAATATTTAGAAAAAAAAATACCTCGGCGTGTGTATGTACACGTCACCGTGCTTCATTGTGCATCGGCGCTGGAGATGTACCAGTGAAAGTATCCCAGCATAACATAGTACGTAGGCTCTCCAGCTGTATCTTATTGGCAGTCGTTTCTGATGATCGAGACGTTGGCTGTAGGCAGCGTTTCGGACTTAAAACATGGCATTTCGTTCTGCTGCGGTGTGTGCGTACCCGTGGTGCAACGGTTCGTACGTTTCAAATGGCAGTGTGATTAATGTGTAGGTGCTATCAATATTAGAGTAGACAAACCGAACAGCCACAGGAAGTGACAATAAAACCACGAATCTACGAGTGTCCGGGTGTTCACCAGTCACAGAGTATTCCTACGAGTAGAGCCTTAACGATACACCACCACCAGAGGATTGCCCCGGTAATATGTTTTAGGGCTGTGTGTTTACGCTTTCGTTCGATCGCTGCGTTCGAATCGACCTTACCATAGACCATAGCAGAGACCTGGTAGAGAGAGAGAGCTCTAAACTACTGTACCTTCCCATATACTTCGAAGTATATATACGTCGCGCTATAACGCGAACAGTCCGAGAAAAAATCTTGGGCATGTATTCTACTCTCTGATATTCGCAGACTGTCTCAATCGATAGATGAAAAACGTTGTCTTCTGTCAAACGTTCCACTCGGGGTTGTACCGGAATCTTGCGTACCACAACCAACTAGATAATTGGCAGAATAATATTGGAGGGAGTTGAACCAACTAGATAATTGGCAGAATAATATTGGAGGGAGTTGGGCACCCGGAAGTCGGTGGGCAAATAACATGTGAGGTGCATATAAATTTCCCACACGTATTTTTCGATGAACGCGAGCGCTCAAAGCCGAGAACTCCCTTCCCTTCGCCGCCTACTCATCGCGTTGTTCGTCGTTCCTGCTGAATTATTGTTCCGCAATGTTAGGGTCAGACAGTAACCGTTCATTACACGGGATACTTGGAGGATGGAACCCAATTCGACTCGTCAAGAAATCGCGGCAAACCTTTCAAGTTCAAGCTGGGAAGCGAACAGGCGAGAGGGCACTTAAAACGGTCGTTTTCCGTTAATCTCTTTGGGAGTTGTGACGGAAAACATGTCGAAACATACTGACGATTACTGCATTGGCAACGACACATTCTGCGATGATAGAGATTCACCGTTTTTTTTCTGAAGCTCCTCACTTGAGGAGCTCTATACCTCACCGTAAAAGCGATTTTGAGCAAACTGAAAACTGTAACCCGATGAACAAACTCGTGGCCCATCCATACAAAAAAAACATGTAGCAAAACAAGAATGACATTCCGACGATTTTGGGTTAAGGAGCCCCGTCATCCAGAAAAAAAGAATCCTAAAAGTGCTACCTCTATCGTAGAACACGTCCAACACGAAGCAGCCCGGGCTGCTGGGATATGATTTGGGGGTATGTCCGGTCTGCAACCGAAGGAGATGTACGCGTAGGATGACAGTACTTGTACCGTTGCATACCCGTACTATTAATACCATAGAAGGTTGATAAGACCGCACTTACTTGTCGCTGTATCTGTTTTTTTTTTAAGTGTTAAGGACTCCTCTGTGGACGTGTACCGGATACCATCGACGTGTTAATATAGTCGGCGTAAAACAAATCACAGCGGGAAAGGTAAAATACGGCATGTATATATGTCCCCTTTGAAACTTCTCCCTGCCGAAGATAGGCCCACAAATAAAAAAGGATACTCCCCCGTGGTGTCCCCCTGGCAGAATAAAGGCTTGACAAGTTTTCAGGCAGTCTCGCACTCGGTCAAGACTTACCGGTACATATCTAGAGGTATACAGTAGATGCTGTGGTAGAGGTGCACCCGTTTTTCCGGATACTCGCTCCTTGAAGATCTCTATACCTCACCCAAAACCAGATGGCGAGAAAACCTGAAAGCGCAACCCGATGGACAAACAGACCCATGGCCTAGGCACGAAAACAAACAAGATTGCGAAATAAGAAGGACACTATTCCGACGATAGAGGGTTAAGGAGCCCCGTTATCCAGAAGAAAATGCCGAAAAGTGTTATTATGTTTCTACTTTTAATAGTATCGTACTGTACCACGCGACCAACATCGAGCCATGCTGCAGTAGTACCGGCGCTACTTTTCGACCCAAAATGTTCCGACTTACGCGACTCCTTGACCGAGGCACCGCCCAGACGCCAGCTGCAACCGATATACTATTTCATATTAACATTAATAATATTAGGACCACTCTTTTTTGGCAAAACTATTTTCTGGATCTCGGGACTCTTTAAACCCGAAATCGCTGGAAGGTCATCTATTTTATTCTATTTTCCATTTTTTTTTCGTTTTTCACCTGTCATGGGCCAATAAATTGATTGTTCATCGGGATTGCACTTTCGCCTTTCTCAAAATAGTTTTTTTTGGGTGCGGTATAGGGCTTCTCGAGTAGTGACCATCCTCAGAAGACAAATAAATACTAATGGTGTTATTATACTGATTAGAGTAGCATGTGTCCCCACTATATTTGCAATCTCTTCGCGCTTTACAATTTTGCTCGTTATACTCCTATTGTGGCCCATGGGACTGTTTGTCGGGGTGCGTATACAGTATACATACAGTATACAGTTTCTCAAAAGTATATGTTTGTTTTTTTGTGAGGTGCGAGTACAAGAGCTCCTCGTGGTAAGAGCCCTGAGAAAAGCTCGGTACCCCCACTACCGTGGCATGACTCCATACTATTATCAGTACAAACTGTCCAGTAGATAGGGAGCTACGAAAAATCTTGGAAATACTCGATGGAGTGAGTGGTCGCTGCACGCTGTTCCCGCGTGGAAACCGGTGCGTTTTCCGCATTCGTCCGAACATGCGCCCCCGATGTCCACCCAACTCCCGGCTGCAGGTAGTACCAGGACTAGACGAGGGCGTGAGCCAGCTGAGCATAGGAGAAAGAGCAAAGGTAAGAAGGAAAAGCAGAAGCTGGCGACAAATCTGGACCGAGGTTGATGGTCTATGTGCAAGTAGCTCAGGCAGCTTGCTACCGGTGACCGAGGCTACCATTGTCACTATGAATAGGTACCGAGCATAGGGCACCCGCTCAAGCGACTGCGTACTTCGCTTAAGAACAGACTTAAAACCGTTTTGTTGACGCAGCGTAGCAAAAAAAAACCGTGACGGTCGTGCATATCGCCAAAGATCCCGGCTACGGTATATATAGAGAGTCGATTTTTAGGGCGCCGGGTAGCTACCTGGTGCCTGTACGTGTTTTTCAGTTTCTCGATGAGCACCACCATGGAATAGGTTTTGTAACGCTGCGCCAACGGACTATGTTTACGCTGCCGTTTTTGAGTGAGGATGCGAGCCATGCGCGCGGGTGGTCTACTTGGAGGTATACGATTAAAAAGTGAAAGTGGGGGTACCCTCACATACCCTAGCCATGGCCGAAACCGAGAAACACAAAGCTTAGGGCTTGCTGATGAACAGGGTAGCCACTAGTGCGAGCCCTAAAAGTGCACCCCCTGCGGTAGGTTTGGTACAATAGATGAGTGCAGG
>JBBMKB010134166.1:0-19712 GCA_037833945.1 Alaria marginata
AATATAACATGAAAACGTCACATTGACCCAACCAAGCCAAGAAAAAAGAAACCCTGAAAACGTCAAATTGACCCAACCAAGCCTAACCCAATCCAACTCGAAGCAAACTTTATTGATTTGCTGCCATTAGTCGTTGGTATGTGTTCGTCCCAAAAACATGTGATCGATAATATGTTTGATATATTCCACAAACAATATTGGCCACGTACAAGTGTACCCCCGGCGTTGCTCATGGCGCAGAGAAAGAGCGGTGATGGCGGCAAACCTATTTCAAATGTGTAAGCTACCATACTACAATCATCTAGCCATAAATGCAGGATGGTACGTAATAAGAATCAATTGTCCTATACTATCAACCACAATTTCTATCTTCCTACCCCCCCACCTTCGTTTCCTGAAACATGTCCAGTATGTGCCTTCCTACCAGCCAAGTGGACGTTGCTGGCATATATCGCGTAAATAGCACCTGCGAGTACCGAAACAATGTACGTGCGGACATATTGAGGGCGATGATTTGCTCAACATACTGGAGTTTACCGGACAACGGAGAATACTACACGGCGGGAACTTGCTAAATATATACTTAACATCAAATATTAGACTCCAACCTTGCGTAGATCTTAACTGGTCTTGAACACCACAGATATGATTCAACAATATTCGATACGGTTAACCCAACGAGGTACATTGGGTGCTCAAGAGAGTTACGAAAAGAGCGTATAAACGAAGAAGTTGTGAAGTTAATAATCACAGCAGTGCGTTCACCTATCTATAGGGTGCAAGCGCTTGAGGCAGATAACGACGGGCATGGCTTCACCTTGCGTTCCTTGAATTCGTCAAGACATGGGGGAGGGCTTGGTGGTTCGTGTTTGGAAAGTAGCTGATGTTTACTGACGCGCGTAAATTGGGCAAGCATCCAATAGTTTCAATCAATGGGCCATCGCCGTCCCGATGAAGGTCCGATGGTCCTACTTGTTCACTTATATATCATCGCCATTGGGTCCTCGACAAAACAGATTTCTTTATCAGTGATAAAAATCGGTTAGGGATACGGGTAGATTAAACCCTGGTACGTTTTATATTTCGATGATACGATTATCTAAATCCCAAGTGTAGCCGCTCCAACACTAATGCGGAGCGGCCGGTTCAATCCCCTAGTATACCATAAGCACACGTTTCCAAACCATGCACGTTCCGCGTCACTCCTCACCTCCGTCTTCACCAGCAGAGTTTGATGCAAACCTGGCGCTACCGTTGATGCTGATTTCTGACGAATCGGCGCGAATGGCACCTGCAGGTACAATGTAAAGACAGTTCGTGGGTGTTTATAGCTAATACTCTATTGGGATCCCGAGCGGTCGAAGACGTTTGTTTGTTTTTCCAATGAACTAAATATAGATTACAGCAGAGTGTTGCTGATGACGTGTACTCTTGCGTCGTATTTGTGTGACTCGGAGTGAACATGGCAGGGACGAAACACTTACGATGTGGACATCTCGAGCATCTTAGTCAAGATGTAAATGTCGTATTGAGGGCATGGAGTTTCCTACATCTGCCATGGCCCTTGTCGGGGTGTTGATGGCTCCGCTGGCTGCCGCTGGCTGCCGCTGACTAATGATATCTGCTGAACTGTAGTAGATACTGCGATTGCTCAATTTCTGGGGTAGAGTGTTTCGACTAGCGCCGACACTGCGGCTCTCGGCTGCTGCTCTCAGCACGACTAGCCCTGCTGGAATTATGCTCTACCTCTGCGGTTGTTGCTGCTCCACGTACAAAATAGTACCACCCCGGTATTACAGTCTTACCAACGTTGGCCGAGCGTCCTGTCTGCTGTGGATACTGCACGTACGGCTGACGTTCTGTTGCGGCTGCCGCTGCACCACATTATTGACCTAAGTTCGTGCTACGAGCGCTTCAAAGCCAAGATTTGAGTAATTGTTTGTGCCAATGCTAAGTTAAGAGCATGCCTTTGTGTCGATGCTGAGATTGCGGCATTCAGCGCGACGGTGCGCAACATGGTATGGAGAGCGTTAATTCGGGATACGCCAATACAATGCTAGAAAAATTCGGCATTCAGCGCCATGGTTCGCGACATTAAATCGTAATCCGTACGATACATTAATTCGTGCTACGCTGATATTAACCTTTCACTCTAATTTCGTAACGATGTAAACGCAACATCAAGCACTCGTCGGTGCATTCCTCTTTCGTGATACGCTGACATTGGTTCGTCTCATACGACGAGTAGCTGGCTTATTTTCCAGTCCTTTCAGGTCTCTTTGTCATTTTTTGCAGGTGGCTCACGCCGCACACTGTCGAGTACATGAATGATAATGCTGTAAGATGTGATATGTATCCAATTATATTGGGACTCAAGGAAACTACCGATATAGAAGTATTGGGATAGGTTTTTGTTTGGAGGAGGTAAGGGTTGTCAGTCCAGAATAATGTTCATTTTTGGGGTTCGGGGCGACCACGCGTGGCGATGGTTTGTTTTATTTTACGCTCTAGCTTCAACTCTTTCTGCGTACGTACGTATCAACTTGACGTTTGGTCTCATGGCCAAACACCAACAACTCAATCGTTTAGACAAATCCTTCGATTGTCCGATGGTCTTGGAAAAGCGTTCCTTCAGCGTTGTGCGTCACCCAAGAACCATTGTGCCTTGTACGTGCTATGTCTACGTTGAACGGTAGTTGGCAGTTACACCAGAACGGGTACTCGTTGTCCGGTAGGAGACGACTGAGTGCTAAGAAATATTGTATAAAATCTTTACTGTGGGGGCTCATATGTGCATCCCCCATACTACTAGCTAGGTCTGTCGCCAACGACGTTCATCGCTGAGCGCCTATAAATATATCCCCTTCGCCATTGGGACCGGCCCTAATCCCTAGCAATGTCATTTTGGTACGCTCACGAGGTATGGGCGCCTTTAGTGGACAATTAAGTAAATGAGTTCTGCGGGCGCGGCCTGTTTTGTACTGGTATGTTCGAGCGAGTGGATGAGGGTTGTAACCTTACTCAAAATTGCAATACAGAGCGGGACACCTGATGAGAAACAGGAACCATACCAGGCTAGGTTTTTGTTTTTGCAGAGAGTGCTTTCTTCACAACTTTCAGCACAATGTTTCCCGTGTTTAATAGTTTCATGTATATATCTGCCTGCCTTTCTTAATAACACGGTTGTACTAGACGCCCTCCACTCTAGAACCCGCTGTGCGCGCCGGCTGCTGATTTCAACAACTCGATCAGAGGGGTTAGGGCTGTAATCTTGTGATCAGTCGAAATATAATACGACGTTATTTTTGGATTTTTTCACGTTCTGGGAACGGAAACACGATCTTATTTCCCGTCGCAATTAGAGTAATTCGTAACGAACACAAACGACGTGCAGTATGGCATTTTGACGAATCGTGACATTTGTCAGGAATTCCGATTTTGAATGGTGTTGCACACTTGCAAAACAATTGATGTCAGGATCCTGACTAAAAACCGTGTTTTGTTTTTGTTCAACGTGACCTTCCAGAACTTCATAAAGTCAAGAAGCTCGCTTATTTGGCATTAATCGTGACATTTGTTCATCCGTTAGGAACGACTCTTGCACCGGGTATGATACGACATTATGCCTCAGTGATCGGTTGGTTCCACGTTAGGGCCCCTCCAATATTGGGGCGGAAAATATGACCCCATCCCCTAGTACTCTTTAGCCTAGAAGTTGTTTTTTACCTGCCTGCTCTGCTGTAGTACTGTACTCCCTTGGCGATACAACTGTGTTGACTGGGTTGAGTACTCGTAGTGCTGACTTGCTCTACCATCCTTCCCCAAGCACACGTATCGCCCTTTGTGCAGCACTCTTTAGAACCTACGGGGTCAGTCTCTCGCTATGCTGCACTCCTAATTTATGTACATACTTGAATAGCGTGGTTGCTGCCCTACTGTAGTGGGGTATTTGCTCCTCGAAAGGGCGACCAACCGCCCTGGAACGAGTAGGGCCTCCTCTGGACATCGCCCCGTCCTAGTTTTCCTCTTGTACCAAACCACCTTCGATAGGCCCCACTACTGTGTGGCATGGTACAATGAAACATAATGAAACAGAGTGGGCGGCAACAAGTGTAATGTCCAAATTTCGATACCAACTGCTATAGAAGCAATGGCAAAGAATCATCACGGTTGGTTTACACAGCTGTTCGATGTTCAAGCCGGTGTTGACACGAATTTTGATAAACTACGACGTCTCTATTACAACGCCAAGACGACGGGGAACGGTGTGTCGTAGAGGTATCGCTTTTGCAGCTGGAGCTTCCGTTGGGTGGGTGATACGTGTGCAATGCAGGCTCCATCACAAGAAATAAAGAAGTAAAACGTATTATTGTTCATTATGCAGCGTGACATACATAAACAAGTGGAATTTTCCATACGATAGTACCATAGCTCAGCCGATGATATCGATATTGCGGAATCTCCCACGTCGAGCTTTACACTTAGCGGAGTCACCAGCGATTGATCATTCATTTTAACGGCGAAGCCAGTGACTCTTACGGTACGACAATCAAAATACACAACGTTGGGTCCACTTGCGGCAATTTCCGATGATAATGTTCGAAGCCAAACCAAATAGAAGACATTCACTTTGCCCCCCCGGCCGTCCTCCGCCGATACATAAAGACAACGTCCTATCGGTTATTCAAGCCGCCAGAACCAACGCAACGCTTGAACCGGGAACCAAGCCAACCACCCTACGAGCTGATACGCTGAGAGCATATAATGCTGATATGTTGCAATAAACAGTTGGGACAATACTTGCATCACGATCAGGCAATATCTACTCGCTTACCAGCGGGCGTATTTCAAAGCAACACACCAGTTTGAATGTGCGATGTATGTGAGAGGTGGTGAAACCTTGTTTGTGCGTTAGAGCGTACCGGGGATGTGGCAACCGCTGTTTCTGTTCACAGGCGCGATCAGGCGGCTGTTTCGGTTTTCCGCCAGGGCTATTTGACACACTGTACGATAGGAGTGGCACCAAACGGTGTTGGGAGTCTTCACTTAACGAGCTAACATGTCACGCAACAATCGGCTTGGAGAAACGTTTTAAAATAAACATCCATAGGCTAGATATGTCAACCAACAACATCGGAAAACACCAACGGGGCTCGAACGGTGTTGGGTACTTCCCCAAGTGATGGGGTCGGTCACTCATAGTTTTTTTGAGCATAAATTGCTACCCCTAGCGTAGCACGCGTCATTGTCCAATTAGCTTGGCGCCATGTTCGGGCGCGGTCGGTGAAGCAACACCCAACGCACGTGAAGGTCGATATTCCGGACTTCATGTCCTAGGTGTCAAGTACGACTAAAGACGATACCCTCCCGAAGTAGATACCCTCCCGAAGGTTTGTACTACAACCGTTAGTTATCACAACTCGAAACGATGTACGTTCCTCGTCGTTCCTCACCTCCGTAGTGTTTAGCTGAGTTGTTTGCAAACGTGGCGCTACCGTGGATTCCTATATCCGATAGCCATGCGTAGATGGCACCTGCAGGTAGAGTGTAAAGACAGTTGGCGGAAGTTTGCAGCTTTTGCCTTAACGGGGTTGTGGCGTTAAAAAACATTATTTGTTTCGATTGGAACACATCCGGGCTGCAGCAGTGTCGCTGACGACGTGCGTCCACCCAGTATTCTGGTGCCATTCATGGTGAACATGAGAGAGGGTTGACAATTATGATCCGACCGGCGAGAATGTCGCAGTCGGGATGAAATTTTTGATACAGCCCCAACACAACCCTAACCCCTCTGATCGACTACAGTATACAGTAGTGAAGTGTTCTTGGTGTCGAGTGGCATTCAATAACAGGTGGAAGTGTCCAAACGAGAACACCGTAGCTCAGCCGTTGATAACGATATTGCTGGATTTTAAACGTAGAAAGATAGACTCAGCGTAGCGAACAGTGATTGTTCATGCCCAACGGCAACATTGGCGCCTCTGACGTTATGAAACGCAAAGCACAAAACCTTTCGTCCTTTTCGCAGGAGTTCGCTATGAGATAGTTCGCGGCTGAAAACATGAGAGGTGTCCTAATTTGCCCCCCCGCTCTCCTCAGCCGCCACAGACGTTCTGCCGGGTACTCAGGCTATCTGGACCAGCGCAACGAATGAGCCAGAACCGAAACAAACCGCGTAACGAGCTGCTAACTGAACGCATAAAATACGGAGGCACCGCAGTAAAGAGTTGCGACAATGATCGCAGTATAAGCAGTCATCATCCAATCGTTTGCCTGCAGAGGCTTTGCAAACCTGGCCACAAGTTAAACGCATGTTGACTGTGATAGGCGGCGAAACCATGTATTTTGGCTCAAGGATACCCTATCTGTGGTGACCGATGTAAATGCTCACAAGCACCCAGGTCGCGTGAAACTATGTACGGATATGTGTGGCGAAGAAACACCTAAAACACGTAAATATCAATATTCCGGACTTCGTATGCCGCGTGCTACGATAAAGGTAGGACCGTTTCGCTGAAATTAGTATGAACGACGGGCCCCGTAACCCAGAATCGTCAGGAGTTTTAGTCTTTGTTGTGCAATACGTTTCGATGTTCACCTAGGCCACTGGATTGGTCATGTTAGAGCACGTTTGATTTTCTCGAAAGTAGTTTTAGGCTGAGGTATTGAGCTCCTCTATTAAGGAGTCTCATAAAGGAAATGGTGTTGTTAATACAGTACACCTCCACCGTAGCATGAGTTGTTTGTTTGGTGTCCAGCACGACTAGAGACGATACCCTCCTGTAGGCTATGATGGTACTACAACAGTGACCTATCGTATGCACACGTTCTTCCAAACCATGCACGTTCCGCCTCGTTCCTCGCCTCCGTAAGAACCAACCGAGTTGTTTGCCAAAATGGCGCTACCGTCGATGCTGAACTCGGATGAAGTCACGTCAATGGCACCTGTAGCGACAGTGCAAAGACATTTGGTGGGTATTGGAATACATTACCTAGCCGCAGAATATATTGAACTTTCCCCATGGTATCAATTTTGAGTCACGGCAGTGTTGTTGACGTTGTGGGTTCATACCCTGTACTGGTGCGATTCAAGGTGAACATGGCCGGGAAAAAAACAGTTATGATGTAGCTAGCGAGGGCATTGTGGTTGGGATGTCAATAATTTACGATCAACAATATTCAACTCTACGTCCTGAATGCTCTGACAGCAGCGGATAATGAGTGAGGCAGTAGAAGGCCTGTAACTGGCGTGAGGTAAGGGTTACGGTTAGGCCTTGACCCGAGGCGGCGTCGACGAGCCAGCTTACGACACGAGATTGACTAGCTGCGCTGAAGAGCGCTCGGAATATCATGCCGGGTGAAAAAACGCCAGAGGTATTTCACCTACGGGTGGTTTTACAGTAGTTGCAAAAACAACTGCAACCTAGGACGCGATGGCTGTGGACCAGGTGCCTTAGTCGTCATTTACCAAGGTAGGTGGTGTCAGTTGTACACGGATATCGATTGTGAGTGGGTTGGTTTCGAGTAGACGAATGGTTCGGGCGTTGTTGCCCACACAAAATGAACCAGAATGATACGGGCGCGGGCGTTTTGGTGTCGATGAGTGCTTGCCACGACTACATTGCAAGTTTTTCTATGACGTTTTCGCAAACATGCTAACAAAAACTATTGTAATTGCAATATATAACTCGGTAATAAATTGCAATTGACGAAGCATAAATCGTTTGAGGGACTATCTCGGCATGACGTACAATCCTGTAGACCTAGGCCAGGCAGAAAAGTCAAGCAATACCCGTTGCAATAACCGGAGCTGACGACGGTACGTGTCCTCCCCAGAACAATAACATCAGCGGCTACGGTTATTTTCTGCATCATTTAGGATTCTTACCATTTCACCATGCACAACTTCTCAGTGAGAAGTTTGCTTAGTAGGTCTCAAGCGGGAAAAACGGTAGCGGGGATCGATACGACCGGAGCATGGAAGACAGAAGAAGCGGCGCGGCACTAGACGGTGCGACCGCTAATAGCGTCCCGGTAACGGCATCCAGTCCAAAACACGACAGGACCGCTGTACCAAAGCGTGGAATTGACGAACCAACAACCATCGGTATTCCTGTTCCCATTCTGCCAAGAGGAGTATGCCGCGCGTGCACCCTACGACTCGGAACGGTAAGGTTAGTTGGTAGACAAGGGGCCGGTACGCGAAACCCCAGTCCAGCGGTCCACAGCCAAAACACGAAATCAAGAATGTACTGGTGAGATGATTGGCTGCGGCGGTAGGCCTCAGCCAGTACTGCACATGTTTTAAATGATTGCAAAGGCGCATAAGGGAACCCTATTGACATCGAAGACCAATCGAACAGACCAACGCTAACTCTAAGCGTAATCCACGATTCGGGCCCTCTAACACAAGCACGTCCAACACGACTGTAAGGCCCAACCAAAAGGAGAAGAAGGTCAAATTCGGCACTCGCGCTTAATGTTCTGCTGATGGTGCTACCACTAGTCTAGGAAGTGAACGGGCAACGTTGTATGTTCGTTCATATCTACAGCGCGACATGCCGCAATAAGATCCGAACGAATACCATGACAGTAAAACGTTAGACCCTCCGCACGCTACGGTACCACCGCAGTCAATTGCACCACCATTTTTCCGTCGACTTTAACTTAAGGATCTTGACGCCTAAGTTAGACTCTGTACCTGCCCTAAATTCTATGATCGAGAAAAAATAGTGGTGCGACCTGATGAACACTCCCCTGATGTAGGTGTTTAACGAAGTATACCGAAAAGGACAAATGGTCTTATGATAATATGGGGTATAGAGAGCGCCCGGCTTTAAGAAATATTCCAAACTCTCGCGAAAAATAAGAAATTGGGTGTCAGAAATACAGCTCAACAGTGGGATCCACTCTAAATCCTACACATTAGGGTTAGCTCAACGTTGAAAACAAAATAAGAAGTTCAGCCTCGGCCACATATTGACGTTTCTTAACACCGGACTCCCTCTGCATCTCCTCAGTCAAAGATCCCCGGCACTAACAAAAATAAGAATCACAAAATTTGATCGGAGACCCGCCTCGCCTCCGCACAGCGAGTTTTGTGCTCCTCTACCAGAATGTCGAAAGCACCAAGCCCCAGTCACGGTACTACCGTGGGACTATTACCTATTCCTGCCATGTGTGTACGTGTGTATGTATATGTATGTGTAATGCTGTATGAAACAATGAGGGAACGTGCACGACGACCGTTGAAAGTTCATTTTCTCGGTGACGACTGCTGCACAAGCAAGGGGCATTATCTTCATCGTTGTCATACACGGCTGTCGTACGTTCATACCAGGTATACCACGAATTTTGATAGACTGCGGCGTAACTGCCACAATCTGAAGGGGGCGGCAAGCGAATTGTGACAGAGCTAGCTATCCGTCGTGCAGCTGCAGCATATGTTGGGGAGGTAATGCGCGTGCAATGGAGTCTCCATTGTAGGAACAACAATAGCGAAACGTATCGTTGATGTCTGGCGGCATACAATTACAAGTGGAAGTTTCCAACCGACAACATCGTGATGTAGCCAATTATAGTGACAATGCGGGATCTTCCAGGTGGAAATGTACACTGTGAACACGCGGAAATACCAATTGCCGTATATATCTATTGGTGAACTCGGCGTCCCGTACACCACAACAAGCAAACGTGCCCGCCTTTGGGTGCCACTCGCAGCGATCTCCTATGAGCCGATTGGTAGCCACGAATGAGGAGACGGTCGAGTTTCCTCTCAGCTGTCTTAAGCCGCCACAGACTTCGTGCCGGTTTTGAACTTAGTCAGGACCAACGCAACGCATGAATCGGTGACTAAAACAACCATCTGACGAGCTGATACACTGAACCTATAAAACGCCGGAATGGCAAGATAAAGAGTTGCGACAAATGTTGTGGTGCTAACAGACAAAACCGGGTCGTCCGCCTGCAGAGGGTTTGCAAACAAGTCCATAACTTGAGCGTATGCTATCTGTGAGAGATTTTTTTCCGTTCATAAGCGCGATCAATCTACATTTGTTCGTTTTCCCTCCAGGGATATCTACCACCTTGCTCGGCGCCATGGTTACACACATGCGGCTAAGGAAACCCCACGCAAGAAAACCTGAACAAGGTGGACTTCATTTTCTTGGTGTCACGTACGACCGCAGCACTATCGATACCTTAATATAGGGTGAAAGTACCGTAGCGGACTGCCATATGTATACGTTTCCGAACCATGTACGTTTCTCGTCGTTCCTCACCTCCGAAATTAGCTGAGTTGTCCCCGAAAATTGCGCTGCCGTCGATGCACATCTTGGATAAATCCACCACAATGGCGCCTGTAGGGACAATGTAAAGACAGTTGGTGGTTGTTGGAAGCTATTACCTTAGCGTGGTTGCAAGCGGTGCAAGACTTTGCGGGTTTCTATTGTATCAGGCTTGATCGTCAGCGGCGTTGTTGCCACGTGCGCTGTTGCTTTGTAGGGCATAACTTTCAGCATTGCTGTTGACGAACAGTGCTCTTACAATGTACTTGTATGATTCACAGTGCACATGGCAGGGAAGAAATAGCATGACTGCGATGAGGGCAGTGAACAGTCCTCAACTCTATATGCCAAGTGTTTTGACAGTAGCGGACAATAAGGCGAAGCGTCAAAGTATACGGAACCACAGTAGTGCGCGATGAGGATGTCGAAATGCTTGGTCGGAGACGTGCCGATGTGTCAGCTTGGACACGGGATAGGCGAGTTCTGCCGAAGAGCGCTCGGAGCCGCATTCTGGGTGACGGCGGACAGCGGTATTGCGCCCGCACGTGTTCGAAGTATTTTCAATATGTAGCACTGCAGATGTACCTACGAGGTGACTTATGCGTAGTGGCTACGTTAGACGCCGTTCGCCGACGTGGAGGGTGCTGGTTGCAAACTAAGAAAACACGCTTTTGTGTGTTGGGTTGGTCCTCCGTCGACTGTTGATTGGGGAGCTGTTGCGCACGGATATGTTTCCAGAATGGAACATGCGAGGCGGGTGTTGTAGGTAAATGATCGTGACGAGTACTTTGCGTGGTTTACAATGTTAACGAGAAAACTACATTATGGTAGTTGAATAATCCGGAACTGTTCCTGAAACTGGTGAAATCTACACCGGGGAAAGCGGTAGTAACATTTTCTAAGCTTTGAATCGGCAGAAATGTCAAGAAACACCCATTGGTATCAAACCGGGTTAGCAACAGCTCGTATCTTCTCGGGAGCGCTGACACTGAAATAAATGCCAAGAAAACATCCGTTGACAGCACATGGAGGAAGTTACGGTACGCGTCGTCCCTGGAGCAATCACGACAGCGCCTAGGTAATCTACTTTCACCGATTATAAGGTTACGGCCATGTTGCGGTCCACTTGTTCCGAGTATGGGGTGCGCCTAGCAGGTCCCTATCACGAACGGTAGACGATATAGTGGAGACCGGGGACTGAAAGACGGAACAAGCGGCGCGGCAGGGACAGATCCCACTACTGTAGTAGCGTCCCAGCAATGGCATCTACACGAGCCCACGACGGTGCCTCTGTACCAAGGCGTTGAATTGAACACACGGCAGCCATCTGCTTTCCCCGGACACCTTTTCAGTAAGGTTTGGCCGTGCACACTCAGCGGTACGCTGAAGGAACAGTGACTTCGGGTGACGGACAGTGGGGGGATACCTAGCGCAATTATAGGGGTCTGAACATCATACCGGAAAACAAGGACGTACACCCCGACCCATCAAATGGAGCCAACAATAGCACCAAGTTAGCTCCAATCCTTACGCCCTAACTTAATACGAGTACGTGCTCGAGGCGTACTCGAGATTATTGCCTATCAACGCACCCGAAATATTACATCATCAACATTTCGTGGGAAACTCTGCCCATCCCATTGTAGAAACCGCGTTCATAACGTTTATGGTTGGAGTCGCCACCGCGCCGAGCATGCCTAACCTTAACCCTAACCCTAACCTCTGTAGGTTAGTGCTACAACCGTTACGTATCATAATTCGAAGAGATGTGCGTCCCTCGTCGCTCCTCACCTCCGGAGTACTTTGCCGAGTTGAATCCAAACATGGCGCTACCGTCGATTCTGATCTCCGATATCCATGTGTAAATGGCACCTGCAGGTAGAGTATACAGATAGTTGGAAGAAGTTCGCAGCTTTCACCTTAACGGGGTCACGGGCGTTAGAGCACACAGAGATTAGGTCCGGTCCCTCCGACCCGATGGCATAGGGGCCACAGTTTGGAACTGGGAGATCAGCCGGTTATGATGCAGTGAATGCCATGTCGCGTCCCTGTTGTGCTGAAAACAATTAAATATTACCCCCCCAGCCAAAACACGAAGACATTAGAGTGTTTGCGAAAAAGTTCTTCCTAAATGTACTCCTTCAAATATTCTCCCGACGGTAGGATCTGCGGAAAGTTTATCAAAAAACGGAAAAACAACGAACCTTCACGATTGTAGGATTCGATCAAAAGTTGCGGTACTGTTTGCCTCTCTATTTGCTTGGCCTACAACCCACCAAGCATTGCCCGACGCATCTATAATCACTTATCACTCAGCCTCTGGTTGGCACTTGGCACGCACCACCTGCTCCCTGCTGCTTGTTTCGATACAGCACAACAACGGCTGAAAGCACACAGACTCGAGAGGTACAGCTTGAGGATGATGAGGATGAGCGGCGTTGAGGTGTGCCAGCGGGCCGCTTAGCGACCTGCTGCTACAACGGGGCGCTCTTGCCCGCTTGGTGTCGTGGCGGATGCGTCGTTCTAAAATAGCTACTCGTACCGTGCTCGTACCGCTATGCTTCCAGACCGCGACAAGATAATAGCTCGTGTATCATTTCATTTCCACCACACAGCGATAGCAGCAGCAGCAGTAGCAGCAGCAGCAGCAGCAGCAGCGGTGGCGGCGATGCGGTGTGAGGCCGTCGGCTCCAGGTGGCGGGCGCTGTTTATGCTCGGAGCGGAGCGCGCGGGCGCAGTGGTGCGCATACGCTGAGCGCAGCAGCACGAAACAGCAGCAGCAAACGACGAAAATAATGCTCGTGTATTATACTAAGCCTGTCCCAAAATTAAAAACTAAAACTAAAAATGGGAGCTGTTACTGTTTATTCTTGTTTTTGTTGCTGAAGCTGATGATACTGCCGCCAGCTGCCGCTAGCTGCTGGAGCTATGAATATATGCCGCTAGGGTGCTGCTGCTTGCCGCGGTGGGAAGGCAGCGGCGGCACTGTGGTTAGTTCTGCCGCCGCCCCCTCTGCTTGGCTGCCGTCGCTACGTGAACGCTATTATTTTGCTTTTTTGTTCTTGTTTCTTATTGTTTTTTTTTGTTTACCTTGTCGCCGTAAATCCCTACGTCCCCCATCAGCTTTGGAGGCGTCGCCGGAGGATTTGTTTACTTCCTTCGCAGACTTACCAAAATCACGATTGGAAGGGAATTGCCGTGGTTTTGAGGAAGGGAAGTACTTTTCCGAAGAACTTTTTTCGCGAACACTCTATTGCTAAATATTTAATTAATTAACTATTAATAGCATTACCCCTTTATAGTACTTGTTCTATTAATAGCCGATCGCGTCCCTTCTGTGAGGAATTTAATTGATTACCCCCCCCCAAAAAAAAACAATAGGCAGTTTACTATATTGTCACTACCCAGGTTAAAATACCATACGTAGTTGGCGATTGTTCCACCTATATAGGGGCGTATTATTTGAGTGCCGAAAGTGAAGGTTTAAACCGAAGTTAAAGTGTGAGTCTTGTGGACGAATGGACGGTGGGTGCAGTATACCATATACCCAGTCTAAGAGAGTAGCCGTCGCTATGACCGCGCGGAGTAGGATATTTGTAACCGTCACCACTTTGTCCACGTTGGTGGGTGACGGACGGTAGTTGTACCAACCTCAGCAAGCAGTCAGCAACAGCCAACAGTAGCAACCAGCAACAGCAGCAGCAGCAGCTAGCAGCAGCCGCAGCCAGCAGCAGCCAGCAGCAGGAAGTAACAACTGTTAGGAACCGGCAGCAGCCAGCAGTCGTAGCAGCTTGCAGCAGCTAGGTAGCAGCCAGGTAGTTGCAGACAGGCAGGCAGCAGCAGCAGCAGCAGCAGCAGCAGCAGCAGCGGCGGCAGCAGCAGCAGCAGCGGCAGCCAGGTAGCAGCAGTTTGGCAGCAGCAACAGCAGCAGCAATAGCAGGCAGTGCAGTTGTAGCCCTGAGCCTGACCCTGGCCCTTACCCTAAACCAGCAAGCAGAAGCAGTAGCAGCAGCTCTGTGCGTGTGCATGGACACCTGTTGTGCATTCTTAACAACTGCTGGACACGAAAGTCCAATTCGATATGGGTAACGAGTTATTCAATATGAAGGGCCAACCGTTGGTTGCACTTGCCGAAACGTAGATGTGGTTGCGAGGTAACAGGAGGCCATGATCGACCGTGTCCGCCATGTCCTTTTTATTGTTTGCACAAGGGCCATGGTAGAAGGCAACAAAAATGTAGGCATAAGCTGTTGACTCTGTTGCTTGCGATGACCTAGATCGCTGTGCAGCCAGGTCCTCTGTATAACATCAAATCCAAAGTAAGGTCATCGCAAGACCCGGCCCCAGTTTGATCAATTCTACCTATCACAGAGTAGGATGAGATATGTGGGCATGTTGCATGATACAATGCATCAACGTCGACGACAACGCGAAGATGTCCAATTTCCGGTGCCAACTGCTACACAGGTGGCCGTTTGCCTTGGTTGCGGTGGCAGTTTGGACAACCTAATAGACCTACTAATATTTGAGGTTGTCCATAAATGACTACGTGCCTCGCACGTTGCGGTACCTTGGGATTGTCGGCCCAACGAACTGAGGTTAGGTTTTAGCGACAACGTGCCGCAACCAAGGCAAACGGCCACCTGTGTACACTTACAAGGGCAAAGGATACTCACGTTGGTTCTGCGCAGGTGCTTTGTTGTAGATGAAGGGAAATAAACACACGAATTTGGATAACCTGCGAGGTACCTACCACGCCCACGCGACGGGGAACGGTTTTCTTCAGAGCTATCTATCGTGCAGCTGTAGCATGCTGTGGGAAGGTAATCCATGTGCAATGGAGTCCCCACTACACACATCTATATTGCAGAGTGTTCCAGGTAGACCACTACTCCCAGCGGGACCTCCAGTGACGGTTGCAATCAAACTTCAAAGCCGGCCTTCGTTAAGCTACGTCAAGCAAAGTACACACACTTGGTGCTACACGCATCGATATACTGTCGGATGATTCGTCGGCAAAAACAAATGGGATACATCAAAATGTGTCTCTCCGCCGTCCACCGCCAACGCGGATATCCCATCGGTTGTTGAAGTCATCGTGACCCGAGAAACTAAAGTACCACCCAACGAGGTGTTGTTCTGAGCGCTTATAATGCATAGACACCACGATAAGGAGCGACGATAACCCTTTCAAAAAACCTGACAGCAGCGAATTGTTCGGCTGGAGGGGATTTGCAAACAAGTCCATAGTTTGAAGGTCTGCTGTCTGTGAAAGGTCGTGAAACCTTGACTATTAGCTCGAGCGTACCGGATATATATGTGGTGACAGATGATACTGTTCTCCAGCACGATCAATCGACCGTTGTCGTTATCCCTTCGGGGATATTACCCCGTTCACTCGGTCCCATTTCGCCCATGTGTGGCGAAGCAAAACCCAACGCTCATTATATAGACCTATGCGCTGGACGTCGTTATCTTCGTGTGAAAATCGACAAGTATCGATACCTCCCTGCAGATTAGAAGTGCAGCAGGCAAGTGTCATATGCACACGTTGCCAACCTAGGATGTTCCACGTCATTCCTCACCTCCGTTGCGTTCCGCCGAGTTGTATGCAAAAACAGCGCTACCGTCGATGCTGATCTCCGATAAATGGGCGTGGATGGCACCTGAAGGCACGAAATATAGGCAGTAGAATGGTGATTTCCTATTAATATCCCTACAGTAGAAGATGTCGTTTGTCGCCAATGTATCAAGTCCGAGTTACAGCATTGGTGTGGACGACGTCTATTGGTAAATCGTTCTGATGTGATTCATGGCGCACATGGTAACGATGAAACAGTTATCATGTAGCCAGCGAGTGCGTCGTAGTCAAACTGTTAATATTGTGCTATGAGGGCATGCTAGTCGTAAACTCTGTATCTTGAATATTTTTATAGCACTGGGCAATGAGGTAAAGCATTACAACTGACCTAACCAGTGTCTTTGTGGGGACATGCGTTGCTTTGACCTGAGGCGATACCGACGAGGCAGCCAGGCACAAGATTAGCGAGTTCTACCGAAGATCGCTCGGAAACGCACGCCGAGTGCAAAGGCAATCAAGGACATTTCGAGTACTTACGTGTTTGCGGTATTTGCAACTCTTGTACTCTAGATGTACCCACGAGGCAATGTCTGTGGAGTAGCAGCGTCATATATCGCTTGCCGATGTGGGGGGTGTCGGTCGTAATTTTTGTTATCTAGGGTGATTGGGATGGTATTGAGTCGACCAACATCGGAGCGCTGTTGCGCACAACGAAAGGACACGAAGGGAACAAGCGAATAGTGTTGATGAATGATCGGCGCGAGTACTTTGCGGGAGTTTAAATCACATCTTAGACGACATGTTAGCCAGAAAACTTTAAAATGGCTATCGAATAATGAAACTCAACATTGAACCGAAATTGGCGAACCACAAGTCGTTTGGAGCCCTACCTGGGAATGCCGCGTTGTATTCAAATGTTTCATTAAGAAGAAATGTCAAGCATCACCCGTTGACTGAACGGAGATGGAAACGATACGTGTCCTTCCCCTAGCGATAAGGATATCGGCTTTGGTTTTTTAACGTGCACCGATCAAGAGGTTATGGCCATGGTACAGTGCATTGTTTGGGTCCGCTAAATAAGTATCTAGCGGGAACGACGGTGGCCGAGATAGAGAAAACTGTAGATTAAAAGGTGGAACATACGGCGCGGTACTAGACGAGAGCGACCACTCTGAGCTTCTCGGCTATGACATATAAGCGAAAGCAGGACGGCTCGTTTATACGGAGGCAGTAGAGTGACGATACAACAGCCATCGACTTACCCGGCCCCGTCCTTTTATCATGAGTTTGTAGTGACCACTTCACGGTACGCTGAGGGAACACTAAACGTAGGTGGCGAGCGAAGGGGGCATATCTTACTCCCCGCAGATCATACAAGAGAACCAGAAGGTACAGCCTTAATCAAGTACTCAATATAGACCATTAACTGTCTGGAACGGTAGACCTCGACCAATCGTACGGCTACTAAACGTTATCAATGAAGACGCAAAAGAGTGCAACAGTAAAATCGAGAGCCCATCAAATAGATCTCGCAATGGCACAGAGGTGTATTCAATCTGTACGTCCAAACATACTACGTTTTAGAGGCTTACTCGAGATCAAGGTGTAATAGCTGGTGCGCTATGTGTGTTGGCTCAAGGGCACCGGATATGTGGTGACCGATGTTATTGCTGACAAGCGCGATAAATCGACCTCTGTCGTTTCCCGCTCAGATATCTTGCCGATATACGGGCATGAGGAGCAGAAAAACACCCAACCAATGTAAATACCTGTTTTCTGGAATTGGAAATATTGGGGCCAAGTACGTCTAAAAACGACACCCCTCTGTGTACAGGTTAGTGATACATACGTGTCATATTCATCTACTTCGAAGATATTATACCTACTACCCGCATATATTCTCACCTCCGTCTAAACCAGCCGAGTTGTTTGCAAAAATAACGCTGCCGTCGATGCTGATCCCCGATGAAAAAGGGGGGTAAAAGGCGCCTGCAGGTACAACATAAGGACAGTTCGTGCGTGTTAGCGGGTAATACCTCAAAGGAGGTCCAAGAGGTAGAACACATTGTTTTTTCCCCGATGTTTTAAATATGAGTTTCAGCAGTGTTGTTGACGACGAGTATTCATACGTTGTACTGAGTTCATGCTGGTAGACATGGCAGTAGGGGACCAGTTCAGGTGTAACCACCGAGAGCATCGTAGCCAGGATGTAAATGTTGTATGTCTAACCCTAACCCAGGACATGAAGTATTCTCAACACGAAGCATCCTCAACTGTGCCTACTGAATGCTCTGATAGGAGTGAACAGCGACGTGAATAATCTGGATATGCGGAACTACCGTAGTAGTGTGCGATGAAAACGTGTCAAGTCCTGATCGAAGACGCCCCAACGAGCCAGCCTAGTGACAAAACTGGCGAGCTGAGCCGAAGGGTGCGCGGAATGGCATGCCGGGTGCAAAACGGCCAGAGGCATTTGCGTAGGTTAAAGCTACTCTGTAGCGGGTTTCAATCGACGTCGTTGACACACGTAACAACCAATATCAGGCTGGTGCATATCGTAAATAACCGAATTGCGCACAAGCGTAAGATTTCCCATGACTAGGGTATCTACTCGTGCGAGGGACTTTTAGACACTGAGACACGAAGCCGTCAAAGTGACCCCCATACAATACCGTGGGCCTTCAGGGATATTGCCTAGTTTGCGTGACGCCATGGATGCACGATTGTGGCAAAGAAAACCCCAACGCATGTATATGTCCATATTTTGCACTTCGGATTCTTGGGGTAATAATCGACTACTTCGAAGCATTATCAGAACCCTCCTGTAAATTTGAAGTAGAGCAGATACGTGTCATAAGCACACGTTTCAAACTATGCACGGTCTGCGTCTAGGCTCACCTCCGTCTCCTTTCACGGAGTTGTTTGCAAAAATTGCGCTACCGTCGACGGCGATCTCAGACGATACCCGAGCGTCAATCGCACCTGCAGGTACGATATACCGACAGTCGGCGGTCGTTCGGTGCTACCCCTTTAACGGGACTCTTTGCGGTGGAATGCATTGACGTTTACCAATGTACCACATGTGAATTGCGGCAAGCAGTGTTGTTGACGACGTGTGTTGTTACGTTGTCTTGTGTGGTACATGTGGAACACGGCCGGAGATAATCAGTCATGATGTAGCCAGCGAGGGCGTCGCGGTCCAGATGTCATTAGGGTATGGGTAATCGTCGATTCTCAAGTATGTATCCTGACTGAGTGTACGTATAGTAAAATAGCACTGGACAATGAGGTGAAGCATCAATATGTACATATCTAGCGTGATTGGAGGACGTGCGAGGCCTTGATCCGCGACGCTGCCGACGGACTCAGCTGATACACTGGACTGGCGATCTGCGCCGAAGAGCGCCCGTAATTCCATGCCGGGTGCAAAACGGCCCGAGGTATTTCGCCTACGAACGTGCTTGCAGTAGTTGCAAAAATATGTATATAACACACAATTCAATACTATAAAAGCTAAAATGAATAAACCTGAGGCTTGTTGTTCGGAAGGTTCCACCATGGACGCAATGTAGTACAACGATTCTGGCTGGGCAGCGATCCAGGGCATCGCGAGCAACGGAATCAACGGCATGTGCTTGTATTTAGTCGTCGTCCTTTGACATCATAACCCTGGTGCGGACGAACCAAAGAGCATGGTGTGGACGGTCAATCATAGCTTCCTGACTTCGTGACCAGTACTTGTCATAATTTACAACCAAACGTAGATATTTCGGGAGATACCTGACGTACTGTGACTGGCTCGTAGGTGCAACAGTCTTCCCCAACCATACCGAAGTAAAAACACA
>JBBMKB010134166.1:19812-34181 GCA_037833945.1 Alaria marginata
TGAAGGGGTATCAGCACCTACTACCGCTGTGCGTATGCATGTCGTATGTACTGTCAGTCTGGGATTGATGACGCTGTGTCAACTCTCTGGCTTGGGCCGAGCTGCTGCCTGCTGCTGCTCTGGTGTGCAGCGAGAGTTTGTGTTCATATACCATATTCTGGACTGAACTATGATGCCGACGTTCGACGTACAGTAGATGGCCCCCTTTACGGGACTATGCGATAAGGGAAACCGGGATATAAGATACCTCAATCTTCGGTGCGCCATTTTTTCCCACTGTAGGGGATCTGATCCCCTAAGATCTTTGACCCTAAAGTGAACGAAACGCTCAACAAGGGGCCTCGGGTCCCTTTAAATGGGCCAATCCACTGTCTCCCGCTTTACAAGCAAACGCCATCAATGTTGCTAGAAAACGAAGTATTGCTGCGGAAGTATCGGATCTGCGTACAGTATCGCTCTACAGCTGACTTTCCAGCCACGGATGATCATGCCTTGCACTGCGGAGCTAGAATGCAGAATCCACGACAAGGCGCCAGCGCATGGCCACTCCACCGGTGCATGTTGTAGTTTAGCCCTTGCAGTACTACACGACAGGATGCAGTTCTCCCAATTTGTCTGGTGCACGTTTTAAGGGAGTTTTGGCCTCAGTTTGGCATTGTATAGCGATTCAGCAGGACACCCGTATTATACAGCAGCCGCAGTACAGGTACCTGATATATTTACAACCGCATAGTATGCACAAGCTACATTGGAAGCACGGCGGTATTTGTCAACATCGCGATCGCAGTTGTAAATTACAGAGAGGGGAGATACGTGCGCTGGGCAACATAATTCAAAATACGAACAAAAATATTCTTCCATCACAGGATGAAATCGACCCGAGCCTCCAGTTGATTTTGGGTTTCTCACCGTCCCGTATCGATTGCCGGACTATCGAAGCGCACTCTACGGCACGTTTGATCGCTTATAACGGTACAATCCACTTCAAGGGACCTTAAAGAGGGCTAAAATAGACAAAGGGCTTCTCTATGTAAGGGGCCTTCGGGGCCCGACGCGCTGTGATTCCTTGAAGGAGGCCACCTACCGCCCTGTACATAGCGCAACGTCATAGGCATTATTGTACGTAGATATATATGTAACTGCACAGTAAACGGGATACTGTACTGCAAGTACAGAAATCGGCTGCAGACTCGCTGTGCGACCGGTTGGCCCATTAAGACGGCGACTGTGTGAAAGGAGAACCCATCGAAAGCGGATCGGAATATAGCCGCGTATCGTTTGCGTTGTAAAACTTAACGAAATAACATACCATGTAGGTTTCAGCCACACAAGGATCTTAGTTGGTAATAAGTTAAACATAAAAAATGCATGGTAGAGTAACAAGTAAGTGCAGTTTTGCGTGTGAGTATGATGCTTGGTATTGAACAATAACAGTGTAGTACGACGTTGCGAGATTACCTGGTACGACCCCCCCCCTGCGTTGTCAGCGGTACACTATCATTGTGTCGCGAGGGGTCCAGCTGTGCATAGCAAGCTCATGACGTGCATGCTTCCAAGCAGTATCAGGAGGTGCGGTGTCAGCGAGGTCGATGATGCTCCCAAGCATTTACGAGTTTGTGCCCCACAATTCGAAGCACATATGTGCCAAGCGTGGAAGGCCTGGTTAATGACTCCGACTTGAGCAAACCGCAGATGGTAAATAATCCGCACTTATAGGTATCTAACCTGTTGTTCCTTCGGATCGTTTATATTTTGTATTGTGACCCGCACTGAAATTCTGCAAGATCGAACGACCAGGACCGAATGTCATGGGGCCTTCACTGCAGGTGCTTCGTGTCAATGTCCAGCATGTGTAACTTCATACAAGGGAGATGGGTGTATGAAACTCGGATTCAGGAGGTTCGATGACGTATTTGGCATGTCGGTGGAGTTGAGGTGAAGTTTGATGCCCCCAAGCACTTCTCGAGAGAAACCTCATAACGACTTCTTGACGACGCCCTCCCATGCCCCAATGCCGGCCTCCAACAACACATACATGCTCAGCTTGATGATCAACGCAACCGCGAGTACGAAGAGGTGTCTCATTTCACTCCCACTGAAGGTTTGGGACATTCTACTTCGTTCGGTGCTCGGAACACGTTGTAACAATTTGCCCGCTTTCGGAATCTAAGGGTCGAGTGTAGAAATGCACAGAGCGCTGGCCTTTTCCAAACCTTGTTTTGTATTATAGTTTTGGGAGCGTACAGGGGTTAAACGGTTAAACAATACAACGCGTGACGTGTGCAACGCAGAACAACACACAGTAGGACAACCCTGAACATACCTGCGCACTGTGCCCCTTGAATCAAACTAAAACTGGTGTATTTTGGTACCAGCTGTAGGCGTAAGACCGTCTAACTCGCCCCTCGTAGCGCTGTTTCACAAAAGAACATACGCGTTCGTAGGATATTTCATCTCTGTCAGAACCGGCAACCGAGATGTGCCAATTACCGGCGCCACCGGCAATACCAACCGACTAGCACGCTTGAACTAGGGCAAATGCACCCGAAACTAGCCTTCATAGTACTGCCCGTGGCAAACAGTACCCAATACTGTCACGTTAAAAAATATCCATATTGTATCAAGTGGTTTGTTGAAATTCTAAACGCGTTGGTCTCGAACGCGGCCCGTTTGTTCCAGTTCATTCAGCAAACGTATAGTGCTCGTTAGATTGACTGCAGAGCAGTACGCAGCGAGTTTAAGGAGAAAACAAAAGTTGAGTGTTCCATTCCGCCAGACAAACAATTTGTTACGGTGCTCACAAAATGCTGCCTTCCTCTCGAAGTACTGGGCACGCCATTCTAGACGTCTGCAACAAAATTCCCAAGTTAGCATTGCCCGTCTCACCACCCATTCCTTCGGCTGAGTTTGAGGTAAAAATGGTGTACCCGTGGATGTCGATAGTTGATGAGTCCAGGTACACGGCACCTGCGGGTGTAGAATGAAAATCATGACCACACGCAGATAATATCAAGATATGATATCGTAGTTGTTATCCTCGTTTTAGTCTACAACAAGGCCAGTTCATCTTTAATTGCAGTGCTGAAGCCAGCACCACCATCGACAACGCGGGTCATTACTACTGTACATACATCGTGGCGCCTCCTTTTTGTGAGCGAAGGCCCGTAGCATTGGCATTGTCCCGAGATGATCAGGTGAGGGTAATAATAAAGAAAAAAATTGCAGTTACCTAGCTCATGTTGCTGAAGGCTGTTCTGCTGCCTGCTCCGTTGTTGGTGGCCATTGCTGTTGCTGCTTGGTATTGACTGGTGTGTCATTGCTGGTGCTGTTGCTACTGCTGCCGGTGCTGACGATATCGTCTCAGCAATGGCGCACTCATTTACTGCAGTACACATACATGTGACAATAGGACAAGGACCGCTACACCCCCGTTTTCACTCAATATGACTAACTAGAGCTGAAAGGTACACTGATTTCGAGCTAAGTTCCAAAGGCATCTTGGGGCAGATTGATGACGGAAAGCATGCTTAAAGCAAACATACTATATAACGTATGCGACGCGTGTTACGATTGAGGTAACTTAGGGTTAGGTCTAAACGCCTGACGTGGCTCATTAACCCAAAATCGTCGGAATGCCATTCATTCTCGTTTCCCAAAATGCTCGTTTTGAATACCTGGGCCACGGGTTTATTCGTCGGATTGCACATCCACTTTGCTCAAAATGAGCTATGATTATGGGGTGATGGAGAGATTGAGGAGCCACAGCAAAAAGTGGTCTACCCCATATATCTTGTTGATGGAGGGGTGTGTAGACTACCGCGCACTTCAGCACGCAACCTAGGAAATGGACAGTTGGAACAAGGACTTTCAAATAAAAAACATGTTCGAAGTGGGCGATACCTTCGGTGGCTTCAGATGCATCCTAAATGAGAAACAAGCTAGCCCGCGGTATCGAGTTCATTGTGATGGAGAGTTTATGGGCCCTCTACCGGGTAAACATTAGGGCACCCCGTTGGGCAAACTCTTGATCACAGGTTGTAGGCTCTCACCAGCACAAAAACCACCAGAACACAAATATAAAACACGATAAACACACGGGATGCAACGGTAGTAAACGTTGAGCTCTGAATAGTAAACTTATATATCCCACTACGACAGAAATCTCCAGGGGCGCCATCAGAATCCACAGAGCCCAAGTCATCAGTGGATGGGACGGCTTCGCCGATCGTGCTCACGGACTCATTTTTTCTCAACTTCTCTCTTGCTGTTCTACGAGCCCGCTCTACTCTTTGCTGTGTAGTTTGGTGGGTTTCTCCTACCAGGTATGTTATAAATCAGATATCGTGAAGAGTCAACGTACTGGGGACCCTGGCAGGCCACTCAGCCAGTCCAGTAGGGCTGCCAGTACAGACAGTATAAACTGGGTCAGCGCCCAGCCCTAGAATATAGATTTTGGCGTCCACATGCATCATGTAGTTGGTGCGTAGTTACTACGCTTGAGCACCCTGGATATCTTGTTCTACAAGGAGGGAATCACAATATGTGGCGAGACTCGACTCTGTTCCTTCTTAACGGTTTATTGCATTCAACTTTCCTCCGTCGGAAAGTTGATCTTATTGCAAGGTAACTGACATGCGATTCTGCAGGGAACGTTTCTGTAGGACGGACTGTTGCCTGACATAACAACCCGTAGAGTTTATCTGCTCGTAGCATGGACACTTTTGCCGTGCGGATTAAGAGACGGCCACCCCTACCGCTATCACTCCTTCACATCTCCTTTTCATGATTTATCGTCTTCTCCCATAGCTTTATTTCTTTCTTTGGGGACCCGTATTCTTGCCGCAGGCGCCATTCCCCACCATTTATTTTCTTCTCCGTGACAAGTGGTCTGCATAGACAGTTCGGTGGCACGTCTGCAGCTCTTATCACAGAGAGCAGAGACAGAGCCTCGACACGTATCGTTCGTCCTGACAGTGTTGAATTTCTCTACAACGTACTATGAGCATCAATTTGAGGCGAGCAACGGCTATATATGGTTTCAGCAACATGCTACAGTGCGCATTTGATAGTCAGGAACTGTTTGTCAATGGGACCTAAGGTCATAAAACTGGTTAAGGATGAAGTACAGTTGCTGCCATATTGGGTGTGCTAGAGGACATCCGAACGACGTCACACTGTCACGACAGAGTAACTAGCAAACAAAGTATGGAGCTCATAACTGCGATTCAGGGTGTTGCGTTACACCAGACTGGCATTCGTTGGTTTGCGCAGTAGCTGCTACGTTAGGGCAAGCGGTCTTATGTTTTGATAGAGGTTAGCATGTTCTGCTTTGATTATCACCTCCTTCGCCACTGGCTGCGTTGGAAACAAATACCGTGCTTCCGTCGATGCCCACCACCGAAGAGTCGGCATAAATTGCACCTGCGGACAAGCCGAAAATGATGTAAGCGGTTTACGACAAGCGGCGAAGGTACAAGGACGGCTCCGAGCTTTCGTTGGAAAATGTTCGCATGTAATACCTGCGGTTCTCGGCACCAAGAGGCTACCCCTACTTGATATATATGTTTTGGACTCAAGACACGGGTGGTTTCGAACATGCTACGGAGGTGGGACACATTTTACGGAAGAGGTCCACTATTTTTTTTCTGGGGCTTCTCGCTTGAGGAGCTCTATACCCCAACCAAAAAAAGATTTTGTGAGCAAACTAAGAGAGAAATCCGATGAACAAACCCGTGGCCTGTCTATACAAAACCTGTATATTGCTAAAACAGAAGGACATGCCGACGAGTTGGGGTCAAAGAGCCCTGTCATCCCGAAAATAAAATCGCAGAAAAGTACTACCTCTATCGTAGAACGCGTCGTGGGCTGAAAGGTTGTACGGGCTACCAACCCTCATACATCAGGATATTGGTGTCCTGTCATTATGCCGAACCAAACCAAGAGTCGCACCAAAACAGAAATACTCTTCTGAGGTATTAACAATTAGCCTACCGACAAAGTGCAGCGTGCGTAATTCCTTTTTTATTCAAAAACGACAAAATGCATCGAATAACACGACCCGAAAATAATATGTCTATCTCTTATTGTATGTGCTCATTTGAATGCACACAACCTCCGTTGCTGTCCGTTTCTTTCACTTCAATAATGTCTATGCTGTATCTCCTTTTCGATTCCCTTTTTGGTTGTGTTCTCGGGGGGCGTAGGTGCGATGATGGAGGTATGTGCATCGCTGTCGTTAGACACAAGACTAACATTTTTCACCACTCGGCAATATTCCTATCGCTACAAAGTACTTGCTTCGGAGTCAAGTCTGGGTGCTGTCTCTGCCCCGGTTGGATGGTGGCATCTGCTGTGTTGGTATATTGTGTCTGTTTAATGCCGATACAGGTTTTGGGGGACGTCTTGGGTATGGAAGCGATGCTGGCGGTATACAAACCGCTTTGGTCAGAGACAATGTGTACGTGACAGACGATGCGGGAATACTGTAATTCTTGCAGTGGTGTCTGCATTCGGAACGCAGTCTGGGTGTTGCCGTGTTGCCCCTACGCCGTTCGAGTGGTGGAATCTGCTTTTCTGTTGTAGGTCTCTTTTGCTTGGTTTTCGTGTCGTCTTGGGTACAAGAGGCGATGGTGGCGGAATGGTGAGACCACTTTCGCCAGAGACAGTGACAAGGTGAGAGACCATGCAACAGTTATCCTGCTCTTGTAGTAGTAGCCTTCATTGTCCCGTTTGGACTGCTGCCGACGCCGGTTGGGTGGTCACAAATGATTAATTACTGTTTGAATGTCTTTACTTACTCTTGCTGTTTTTGTTTGGGTTGACCTTGGTTTGTGTTGTTTGAATTTATTATGATTTTCATTGATAACTCTTGGCTTTGCGTTCCGTACCGTTTTTTTTTGTATTTGAATCTATTTTTGCTCATTTAGGTATATATTTCTTTCTCCTCTGCAAGCTGTCTGCTGTGCTGGCTTGTGTACGCTCCGCTTACATATTCAGCACCGGTACGTTTGGAATTGAAGGGCCAAACCTCGGCAATGTACTTGCGATGTGTACATCTGCGGCGTACTTTGTGACCACATATCTTGTGTTTTTCTAGCATGGGGCATCGGCACAGACACTAGGGGTGCTGGACATTGATGGGAGGAAATGCAAATCAGATGTGAAGAAGACACGCATACATATGTAGACCTCATCCGTATCGTGCTATCAGTTAAAAATAGAATCAAAGAACTAAGAAAAATACGAGCAGCCACCACTACGTGGTTCCCCGTCAGCATCCCCTCATCTATCGCTGATGACCCCCCGCCCCCAACACGTTTATGAATCAGGCCGACCCGAACTCCGATAGCCCTGCCCTATTTTCTGTGGAACTATCTAACGCTCACAGGTGCCAGCAAACACACTGGCTTATTGAAACCTGGCCCCCCTTCCCTCTTGGATGACAAGGCGGGCGGGTGGTAAAGTCGATAATTTCTTACACCGCTGTCTCGTTTCGGTACCTCGATGTACCACTCGATGCCTTCACAACTTGGGGCGTTTTGCCGGAATCAGCTTGTTGTAAGCTTGTATATGTTTGTTTTTTCGTTAAAGAATAGTGGACGAAAGGGGTACACCCCCTTCAACAACATCCAGGAGTTCGGGGAAACTGCGTTTACCCGACTGGGACGTGCATATGCTCCGTCAAATCGACTCTGAATCAGAAACCTAGGCATTGAGCGAACTACCAGGACCCCTTGCAACCACGAAAGTTGAATGTTTTTGTGGTGAGCGTCAAGAGGGTCGGCGAGAGTAATACAAAACCGGGGTGTTAGCAGGTACGTCGTATTTACCAAAAGCCGCGGGAGCATCCTACGTAGCATCTACTAGGTTTGGGATGTCCCCCTTTTTGTCATGTCCGTACCCGTTTCACCTTGTTGCGGAATGGTATGCCCTCAGCTTGCCCAAACCGTTGGCCTCAGTGTGCTGTTGCTACCTTGTGATTGGTGTGGTATACCAAACCTTTGACGTCCCACGCCCAACAGACCAATGGCCGAAGCCCGCTCAAAGATAATCAGCATACACCACACCCGACGGTCCGGATCCATACTGTGACTACAACAATGGTACTAGGTCGCGTGTGCCGTATGGAACGTCCTGCAGGTGCATCATGACGTTTGCATATACCAGTGTATCGGGGCATGCGCGTTGTAGGCGCACGCTGTATGTGACATTGGTAGAAAGGTTTGCGAGCTGCACTATCACCGATGCTCATGCCGTTGTGCTGTTCGGAGGGAGTTACTGTTCGTTCGACGTGATGAGACGTCACACGTGCGCATTGAAATATGAGCATGCACTATTTTCAATTCAAGAAGATGACTTGTTGAATGTATACTGACAACAAGCGAGTTCTTCATAGATGTTTCATCTTGCGGAGTCGCCCAATGTTTTTGATCTCGAAAGCTCGAGCAAAGGTTCGACAACGGGAAATGTGTTCGCGTCGTGGCAACAAGGCTAACCATACAATAGTGTCATGTACCGGATGCCGCAATTTTAAGCGACAGTTCGGTTGCTAGATGTCATATATTGGGTTCGCGACGACAGGCTAGCCTTTACCTCAAAAAAAGGATCTGCTACGCTTGTTGCCGAAAAGCTTGACTCATTATATTGTGTAGTTCATGCCTATGTTGGGGTATATTAAGCATTGACGTTACTGTCCTTGATAATGCGCCACAGGAACGCGCTACTTAGTGCTTGCGATGACCATGAACGCAACTCACCTCCGTCCTGTGCTGAATTGTTACCAAACGTCGTGTTGCCGTCGACGTATATTGACGAGGTTGAGGCATAGATGGCACCTGAGGGCGTCGCAAAATAGATTATCTAGAGCGACACCCTTGTATTTTATGATTGCTCGCAAAATTTCAAAATGAGGAAGTCGTAGATAGATCGACATCCTACTATTAATAACATACAATTCAGATTTTAATTGCAAACCAGGTTTGAGGCCACGCTGACATAGCCAACACGCAAATACACCTGAACAAACATCCAGTAACGTACCGACGTAACCCAAGAAAGCACGATTGGTTACAAATTAAACTATTTCGACCAAAAACATCGTAGCTTTGGCGTCTTGGAAACATAAAGTCTGAACCGATGATCCACCACGGAAATCCTGCAATACACGCCACGTGCTGCTACACCCTGGTTCGAGATCCGTTTTTGTCTAACACACCTGTCTTCAAAAAATATTGTGGCGAGGACTACCTGTGAATGTTCGAAGTGTTGTTCCTGAACATTGAACAATCAGTATTTCGATACTTCGTGGTTCTCTGTTTTCCCGGTTTATTAATTATTGGCTTCGTACCAGGGTATCTATAACCTATCAACAAATTCAAACACAGTCAAGTTGGCCGAGCTGATATAAATTTAAGGGCGTGACTGGCGCCCATATCGCCATTTCATACCAAATCTGATTTCACGCTGGTGGTTTGTGTTGAAAACGGGGCGTCTCACCTCCTTTCAAAGCGGTGTTTCTGGTGAAAATGCAGTCAAACATGAACAAGAAGCTGGATGAGAGCACATCGACAGCTCCCCCATGGTCTGTGTTCCCACCCTCGAGCATCAAGTTGTTGAGGCGAAGAACAGAACCGTTAGACACAGAGAATATCCCGGAGCCGCTTCCACCCATAACGGTAGCAGGTGCATTGCAGTCGTCGCCCAGCGCACCAAACGTGCTGCTGGGAATGCCGGTCCCAGTGATGGTCACGTTCTTTTTGTCGGACACCTCGATTCGGTCCTGAACCGTCAGGCTAGAACTCCACGTGATACTAAACGACCCTTTACCGTCGCAGGCTAGCTGGTTGGTAAGTTCCTGGACGTTGGCTGAGGAAGTGACGGTTATGGCAACAGTGTCCGCTGGGCACGGGGAAAATTCTGATGCAGACGTGAAGGCGATAGCCAGGCCGCCCGTCAGCATCGCGATGGCGTACAATATCATCCTGTCGGGACATTTCACGGATGAACACGTTACGTGGTAGTCAGATTGTGCATCACACTATTAATACAATAATACTTCCTAGAGTAAAATTGTGCTCTCAGACCACTTGTTATGGGCATGATTTAAGGCGATACTTTTGCTTCTATTTTCGAGTTTTGAGACTCCAAAAGTACCTGGATGATATTTTTGGGACGTCGTTATGGTTCCTGTTTAGTTAAACGTGTTTGTATGAGTTGGTTGGTCTTGTTCTGCCGTTGTCTTTGATACTAGAACCTCTGGCGTGTTCACGCTGGGGGGATTATCGCCACGACGGTGAATCGCACCGCCCCTGCGGCTGTCGCTGCTGCTGCGCTGTGCTGGGCTGCTACGTTGTTGATACTATCGTTTTCGTGGGATGAGGAAGAGGCTCTCTCTCGCAAACAAGCGCGTAGTAGGTACGCCATACAGCAGCTGGTTTGTGTTGGATGTTTATTTGCTGTGGTGGGTGACGTGTACAGCAGGTTGATATCGTGCCAGGTACGAACAGGCAGTGGTGATATGTAATACTTGTTACTCTCCGATCTGGTTCACGTTGAAAGTGCCAATTTTGAAGGCCGGCAACATCCTGCGATCAATACGAACCCGACGATCACATGGTTGGTATTATGCTGACCGGCACGAACAAGGGAAAACCGTGACATGCTCAGGTTTCAAAAATGTTTATCAGGGATCACTTTATGCCCAAAAACGTAAAACCAATATGGCCGAAAACTGGCTTCGTCGAGGTTGTTTCGTCATTAAACAGGGGCTTACGGGGATTGAGATGCCATACCCCCCACCCAAAACAACACAACCTTGAAAAACCTTTGTTAGCATTGTTTTGGTTTTGTTTCCGTGTTTTTTTTTACTGTGCCAAAGAGGCGTTTTCAAGCATTTTTTTCGGTATATGTTTCATACCTGGTGGTGATGGGTGGTATTCTTTGCTGGGTGCTGTACCGTCCTGTAGTACACGGTCATGGGTGCATGCTTGCATACCTAATATGCACCCGAAGTTGAACATGATTTCGCCGTTCTTCGGCGCAGCTTGGCATTCCATCATGTCTTACGTGAGTGTCCGGAGAGTCACGCGTGTCTGTTTTTTAATACGGTTTCCCCGACGGTGGCGTACAAGACTAGCTTATACAGGAGCAGGTGTAGGCAGGACACGAGTCAATGACACTATTATAGGCGTGGTCAGCGGTTGGTGTCCCCATTAGATTGTTGTTTTGCATTTGAAGATATAAAGCTTATATCGATCAGTTCGCAAACTAAGGAAACTGCATTTTGATGTGCCCACGCTTGGCGACCAATTATAATGTATTGCGCCGACTCAACAAAAGCCGCACTTCACACTCCACGCCGCATATAATTCAGCTTCGTTACCTTCCCCATGCTGTCCATCCTTCAGCGCGAGCGTTTGCTAATGTCCATCAACTGTTTCTGCTACACGACGTACTCCACTAGATCACTCTATCTACTAAACCGAAGCGCCTTTTCTTCGTAGTGGCATGGAAGACCTTGCATCGAGAAAGGGGGGGGTGACTCTTAACCGTCCCCTTGTTGAATTTGTATAAACATATTGAATAATAGTACTTTGTAAGGCTTTGTATCAAGGAGGGGGGGCATGGCTCTTAACTATCCCCTGGTTGAAGTTCTATATACATATTGTGCAGGCGTAGAAGGAGGGGTCAGTGCCAGGTACCCCCCCCCCCAGTCTGTAGGTCGAAGTTGAATGGTTTTGAGTGTGGCGTCGGAAAAAAACAAATCGTGCGCCCCCGTAATAAATGCGTTTTATTACTGAAATTCCACCGCACAGAAAAAATGCTCACGGACGGCTTCGATCCAAACCATATTTTTATGGTTTTAACTGTATGGCCCCGAAACATCCCCCCATAAATACAAAAAAGGGGTTTTCGAACTCCGCCGGCACCCAAGGCGTGGTCGTAGAACGTTTTGGTTTCATATATGAATATCTGATGATGTTATATCAATTCTGAATTAAATATCACGTCTGAAATCGGTTTAGTACTGAAAACAAGTCATTTGAAGCCTAGGCCGTACATTTTAATACACTTTTTGGTACAAAAGTCCAAATGTCCACTTTTTTTGGGGAGTAGACCCTGAAACTCCGCGCACGTGTTCTACGTGCCGTTGGCTAAATGTAGATTGACGGGGTGTTTCGTTTTATCTATTTTTTCGCGAGAACTTCGGTGTTCCTTATGGCCCAAAGTCTCCCAAAGTCGCCAAACAAATCCTAAACAACTAAATATCAAAATATCTGACGAAACAACAAAAAATAAAACACACCCCCTCATTCGATTTGGTAGCATTAAGGTATAGAACGCGTGTGCAAAATTTCAGACTCGTACTCGCCAAAACGGCGTGTACATTGGCCGTGCTAGAAGGTTGGCACTTTTAACGCGAACAAGCGTGTAGGTAGTCTCTAATATTCGGTAGTCTCTAACATCCACACAATCTGAATTCTGACAAGGGTGCTCAAGCTGTCAAAACTGACTTGATTCGCATTTTTCTGGCTCCTATCAAACTAACTGAGGTACTAGTAAACGTTATCGACAATTTCCTGTCGCAAAATGGACACGATTTTGATTGGGCGTCGGAGATAGTTAGTAAATACATAAATAGTCTGTCAATTAGTGTTGGTATTGGTGTTGTTATTGGTATTAATTGGTGATGGTGTCGGTTTCGGTGTCGGTCTCCGTGTTGGTGTTGATACTGGTAATGGTGTTGGACCTGTGTTTTGCTTTAAATCCTATTATGTACCTCACAAAAAACAAAATCGGTTGCTTTCGTAATTTCGTCGAAACAACATGTTCAATCCAAACTGTGGCCAGCCCGCCATTGGGGCGGAGCGGCCGGTTATTAACGCTAGTTTGCGGCAATAGCTGGACCCAGGAGCATATCGCGTCCCTCTTGGACTAAAATAATGTGAGAACGATAATCCCCCCCCAAAAAAAACAAATAAATATATGTAAAAAGCAATTAGTTAATTCATTATCACCCACTCCCCAATAATTATATCATTAATTAGAATGCTGGGTGCTTATTTGTATAGTACATATCTTTCACGACAAAAAACTATAGAGTAGCAGCCCTCTCGCATGTATACCTGAAATCCGGCTGTAGGCTACATCCTTATTCTGTGGGCGTGAGAAGGAGTATAGATTTATTTTACCAGGTACTTTCGTATGGACGAAGAGCGCCTAGGCTACATATATAGTTTGTTAATTGTTAATTGTTTTAAATTTTACGATAAAGTTTTGAAAGCGTGTTTTCTTACGAGAAGGTCGATACTGTAGACGGCCAAAGCGCACGCCAACTCGCCGCCAAAGGGTAGAGCGACAAGGTGGGCCACCTCCTGGAACCAGCCTTCGCTTGGTGGTACTGCTGTGGCGCTGGAAGCAGGACAACAGGGTTGGTCTGGGTGGACAATATGAGGGCAGGAGGTGGATGGAAAACGAATGTTCGTCTGTCCATTGGGCAGGTCGCACCAGTCCAAACGGTGTTATTCTTCGATATCTTCGTCCTTGCTCGACATACTAAGATTATCGATTGAAAGAAGGCCTGCCACTGCTCTTTTCGGAAGGATATTCGATTTTCATCAGAACGGCATCTACGCTGGTACGCTATATAGTCGGAGGGAAATACTATTAATAATGATAAATACCAGTTAAATCATACCTGGTACTGATTATATTTTGTGCTGATTACAAGAACACGACATGGCAGCGAGGCACTTAGCTTTATTTGGTACTGCTAATCTAAAAGAGGGCTTGAGGCCTTTCATATGTTTCGGTTTGAGTCATCAATCATCAATCATCCCACGGCAGGGTGCAGCAGAAGTTGCTAAGGTCCAAGCATGGGGAGCTCAATATCTCACCCGAAACATGACTTTAAAGACATTCGTTTGCGCCACCCGATCAGTATTTCTACGCGCTAATATTAAAACAAGTATACTCGTGATACTATCATGCCAAGTGGTAGTTCCTCACTTGAGAAGCTTAACCGGTCAGAAACGTTCGGCCCAAAACGTGCAATATCTACCGTGGGATGACTCGTCCACGAGCAGACGTTAATACTATACACTACCTGGTGAACATAGGTACATGTTCTCGTGTGATTATTGTTGGTGTTATCACGTTAACTTATAGGCTTTCCGCTGAATGAAGTGTGTATAATAGTAGAACAATCACGCGGAACTGGTCGTATGCTTCGTGGCCGCCGCGGTCGTGTTTGTTGTGTGTGTGTGTGTTCTTCCCATTAAACCGTTCTTTCTCCCCGTCGACATCCAGCACAACCAGTGTCCGTGCCGATTCTTCTATCCTAGAGAGATACAAATTCTGTGGTCACAAAA
>JBBMKB010134167.1:0-19307 GCA_037833945.1 Alaria marginata
CAAAATTTGGGGGAAGGGTGAATGGGAACAGTAGCAAACAACCGGTCGACGGGCCTGACGTCAGGAGTACGTACTGGAAAGAAAGGCGTTTTTCTTGCTGGGGAGGCATGTTTGTATCGGGGAAAATGCTCTGAAAGTATACGGAGGTAAAGGGGGGGGGGGGTGACGGGGGGCACGGCATTCGGTGAAGGAAATTAAATAAGGAAACGAATGTTCGACGTGTGGCGATTATTGGGGGAGAAGGTGGACGGTGGTTATCACAAAGCCGTATTCGGTTTCAGTATCCATCCATCGGGTATTCGACAACCTCGTATCACACGCGGGGGTCGCATTGCTTACAAACATGCCACGCTCTGTCAGACATTTCGCTTTAACAAGCTGTCGACGTATATATGTATATATATATATATGTGTGTGTAAACAAACGCATGTGGTCAGGTTGTAGATCTACATCATGATTCCAACACGTTCCATACCTGAAGATCGTCGGATGTTGCGGATGGACCGTGCTCCCCTGATGCCCCTCTTTCTGGCGTCAGCGTCTTTATGCTCTCATCGACCGCCCCCTCCAGGTTATGGCGTTCCGCCTTTGTTTCGAGAAAGATGCATTTCAGGAAGTGAAAGGAGAGGAAAGAAAGGCAACGTACAGTACGTTTCAGGAAGCCGAAGGGCGTAAAATCCGTGGTGGGAACAAGATATCGGAGGAGCTTCGGAGAAAGGGGGTGGCGACTTTCCCGAATATCGATCCAACCAGAGATTAGTCCTTACTCCGGGTATAATGATGCTCTCGGCTTCTCCCGGTTCGCGTCCTGGCACTCGCAAAAATATAAACCAAGTGCACCTTGACGAGAACAAAGCTAGCTGCGTCTTGCTCATCCAACCCTACGAGACATACATAAACATGAGGACCGTTTAGAAGGTCCTTTCAAATATGTTTACAATTTGCCACTTCCCCAGATCGTTTCAAAAGTATGCTTTCGATTGCCGCTTTCCCAGATCCGTTCAAAAACATGTTTTCGACTGTCGCTGTCCCGGGTCCTTTCGCGCACGGTTGCAGCTGGTGCTTTCCCAAAGTCCTTTCAAACTATGTTTCCCGTTCCCAATTTTCCATCCAGGTCCTCTTTCAAGAATGTTTACAATGGGTTCTTTCAAATATACGTTTTGCATTATTCCCGCTTGCCCATGAGGTCCTTTCAAAAAGGTTTGCAACTTTCGCTTTTCCAGGTGTCCTTTCAAATATGTTCTGCTCCCAATTTTCCATCCATTTCCTCTTTCAAGAATATTTACAATGGGTCCTTTCGAACACGTTTTGCATCCCCACTTGCCCAGGTCCTTTCAAAAAGGTTTGCAACTTTCGCTTTCCCACGTCCTTTCATATATTATATGTTTTCCGTTGCCGCTTGTCCAGGCCCGTTTAATGTCTGTTTGCCCCATTCCTGCTTCTGCAGGTGGTTTCAAGTATGTTTGTAACTTCCGCGTCACCACGTCTTCTCAAATATGTGATCCAGTTCAACTTTCTCGGGTCCTTTCAAATATGTCTACGATTGATTGGGGTCTTTCCGAATCATTATTTTTTGTTTATTTCCGATTTTCAAGGTCCTTCCAAATGTGCTTACAATGGAGTCCTTCCGAACATGGTTTGCGTTCTCACTTTCCCCGAATCTTTCAAATACGTTTACGAAATGGGGTCCTTTTTAAAGATTTTTTCCATTTTCACTTTCCCGGGTCCTTTCAAACATGTTTACCACGGGGTCCTTTCAAAGATATTTTCCGTTCCCGCTTTCCCAGTTTCTTTCAAATATGTCTAGACTACAATGGGGTCTTTTCAACTATGTTTACGATGGGGTATTTTCAAGTAATTGTTTCCTTTCCAGCTTTCCCAGATCCTTTCAAACATATTTTTACACTTGTCGTTTCCCAGGCCTTTTCAAAGACAAATGTTTACATATGTCTGGTTTCTCGGATCCTTTAAAATGCGCTTACGACAGTTGCCGCGGACGCGTTCTACGATAGAGGTAGCACTTTTTGGCGTTTTTACTTTCTGGATGACGGGGCTCCTTAACCCAAAATCGTCAAAATGTCATTCTGTTTTTGCAGTTTTGTTTTGTTGTATAGATGGGCCACGGTTTTGTTCATCGGATTGCACTTTGAGTTTGCTCAAAATCGGTTTTTCGGCGTGGCATAGAACTCCTCAAGTGATGAGCTTCAGAAAAAACATGCTGCTATTAACACCTCGATAGTACAATGCGTCCGCGTTTTCCCAGACCCTTTCAAAAGCAAATGTTTTACAATGTCTGCTTTCCCGGCATCCTTTAACCCCTTTAGAACCCCGTCCCTATACTATTATCAAGTAATCTTGTCCCCAAAAAGGGTTTCCAGTTGTAAAGGCGTTAAAATGCGCCTCCTGCGGTTGTTGCGGGTTTCCCCAGACCCTTCCAAAAACAACGTTTATTACAATATAGCCGCTTTCCTCCCAGGTCCCTAGTAGTGTACCGCCCCCCCTGAAGGTGTAAGTCATTTCATGTCTTGATTGTTTTTAGTACAGTAGGGGGTCCTCCAATAAGGCGGTCTGAGTAAGGCGGTATCCCGATATAAGGCGGTCAAAGTCGCTTGGCGCGACTGGGGAAATGCACTCATACCCTGTAATGAATAAGGCGGTTTCCCCCAACAAGGCGGTCGTATTGCTCTGGCATACCACCGCCTTACTGGGAGGCCCCTACTCTAGTATGGATGAACTAAATTTTGCCGCCCCCACACGAATACCTTTTCAACAGTGGGGGGGCTCCAAATAGTGTCTGGTTGGATGGTGCCACTGCTCTCCTCTCGTATAGTGCCGGTAAAATCGCTCGGCACGACTGGAGCTCTCTGGCACCTGCCCCCAATAGTGCCGGTGCCTTGAATAATGCCGGTAAATTAGGCTGGCACATACCGACACTATCGAGGAAGCGCCCCACTGTCTACCGTCTCCCTCCAACGGGAAAAATAGTAATGAATTAAAGTGGATAATTTCACCCCGTTATGTTTACGTCACCTCTCATCATCACCTATGTTTTCTTCAGCTCCTATCACATAGATACCTCTCTACTGCACCTCCCATCTAATATATGTTTACTTTACCCTCCCATCACATATATATATGTTACGTGTTTACAACTTCGTTTTTATTTTCCTATTCCCGTCACCGGGTGCCGCCACAGCACAGCAGCCACAGTAACGAGGCATCCCGCAGTAGGGGTGCGGCAATAAGTTCCTGAGCTCCTGAGATGAGGAGCTCAACATCTCACCCGAAACATGACTCCCCAAGATTTTCGTTCGCGCAACCCGATCAACATATCTATCCGCTAGTCCTGAAACAAATCCACTCGTACAATGATCATACCAAACGGTAGTTGCTCACTTTAGTAGCTTAGCCGGTCAGGAACGTTTGACTCCAAATAGTGCAACCCCTACCGTGGGATGACTCAGCTAGGGTAACGCACCTCGGCCTCCGCCCGCGCCGCGTCAACCACGGCCTTCTCCGAGTTAGCCTTGTCGCCCACCACCGCCAGTGCCTGCACGAGCTGATCCAGTACGGCAGCAATCGCTTGCTCCCCCCGCTGCTTCTCCGCCTCCTCGAGAGAAGGGTTGCCCATGGCCCGTATGCGCGTGAGATTGCGCATCACCAAGCCCTGCGATGGTTTGGCGATAGACATAATCACGATGGAAGGAGAACGAGATCGTACGGGGGGATAGGGGTGGCGAGAGGTGATGCTAACGTCATCAGGACACACACACCAACCTGTGGTAGTGTTTGGCGGATACATTCACGTAGTGCGCGGGGGAAATGCCCCGCAGCTTTTCGAACAGCTGTGGATCCCATCCATCCGTGAAACTAGGATACAACGCGACACTGCGCAATGTCTTAACCCCTAACAACGTTTGGAGATGTATAGAAGGTTCGGCGATAGATAGCGTTGGCATGATGGAGAAACGAAGAGCGCACAAGCAAAACAAAAGTTTGGCAAGAGATAGCCAGTTCATCTGCCAGTGTACGAAACACTACCCGGTACCAGGTCAACGCGGTAACCAATCAAACCGAACCATACATGGGAACGGAGGTGTGTCCAGGATTTTGGGAGCAGAAATATCTCGGGGAGAAAGACTCACAACTTCAATATCTCTCCAAAAGCGAGAGAACATACAAGTCATAACAGATTCTACACAGGAAGTAAAAATCACAGAAATATCTCGGGAGAAAGAGTCACACCTTCGAAGCAACTATCTCTCCAAAAGCGAGAGAAAACACAAACAAGTCGTAACAGATTCTACACACTGGAAGAAATTCCCATCCGTAGGAAGAAGAAGGAAGTGTGCGTCAACAACATAGACATTGTACCTACACCCAAACGCAAAGAGCGAACGCACCTCTGCTTGGCGAAGCTCCAGAATACAGGCGGGAAGACGATCGGCCAGACGCTTCAGTGTCGACGTCACTCCCCGCTCGCCCGCATCCGTCTTTGCGTCAAGCTCGTTCGTGTTCTTGAGCGTGCGCATGAGCTCCTGCCAGTGCCAGTGTTTAACATCGAATGGTTCAAACGGTTTTAGGGCCCGCCCGCCGGGGGGGGAGGGGGGGGGGGTTTGTGTGAGCGCGGTGACTTGCCAAGGATCACGGATGGCAAAGAAGAGAAACGTGTGCTAGTAAGGTTCCTTTGAACTGCACCCGCGATGGTGAGGGGTGAAGATTACTTGGAATTGGTCGGGATAATCTTTTCAGTGACCTATACCGTGGAAGAAGCCGGCCTTTCGTAGCGCCACACCACTGCGCCAGCTCGCAAGAGCTCGCTATGCATACGAACGGCAATGCTCAGGCCGTGAAAACTTATCGCAAGGAATATTTTATCACTATAGGGTTAAGGGATGCGGAGCAGGTACATATCGACCAAACTTGCTCAATTTGGGCAAAAAGTCCGTTAGGTCCTGTGCGGTATGCAGCAAAGACAAGAGTGATGTCCCCTCAGTACACAGCAGCAGCAGCAGTAGCAGCAGATTCGCCACGACCCGCGTACCCCGTCCATCCTCGCGGTTAGTCCAAGTCACTCGGAAAATGCCCAACCGCTCAATATGTATCCACCAATCCGGTTAATATCCAACTGACCGGTTAAACATTCAACCACCTGGTTCATGTCCAACCCCCCAAATAAGGTCCGAATCCGATGAAGTTCCGATCACCTGATTAATGCCCAAACATCCACTTAATATCCTATTTACGATTAAGGTCAAACGATCCGACGAATGTCCAAAACATGGTCAACTGTTCAGCCACCCAACTAATGTCCAAAATCCGATAAGAGTAAAAAAACCTAACCAAGTATCATACGTATGTACAGTTGTTTTCATTCACTTTATTCTACAGGAGTACCCAGGTAGGTTTTATTTCGCTATATTCTACAGGAGTAGTGGTCCCCGAATAGGGCAGTGGTGTGCGAGACCGCCTATTGGGGGCAACCGCGTGTCCAAAGTTGAATCAATATCCAACCACATGTCCTCACCTCGGGCAGGACGACTCCCCCCTTCGAGACGGCCCCTTCCAGCAGCATTCGAGCGTCGTGCCCTCGCTGCCTCTCGCGTTCTATGCTCTCAGCAAGCTCGTCAACCACCTTAACAAGTGAACCAACCGAAACAATTGGGTGGGGGGGGTACAACACAAAGTGTATTATTACGGGGGACCATAGTATATAGGACCAAATTGTGTCAGTAAAAATAGAGAAACATATAGGTTGTTGTTTGTACCGTAGGTCCTCTTTGCTATGGTCCCCGGTATAAGTGAACCGAATCGACAAAATCGGGTAAGTAAGGGGTGCAACATAAAATAAGCGAATCGAATCGGTAACACTGGGAGGCGCAGGCACAACCAACCGTAGTATACACGTGAAACCGAATCGACAAATTTGGGTAAGAGGTGCAGCACAAGCAAGCGTAATAAGTGAACCAAATGGACAAGAAAGATTGGGCGGTGCAAGCACTTGTTCAGCGGCAAAGTGTTGTTCGGCTTTCTGAAGGTATATAGCTAACTGCCTCTAGTTAGATGCGTTGGAGATTAAATAAATGGGAAAAACATCGTACAGTTGGCGATGAAGCACACGTGTGGAACAGTGTTATTCGGCCTTGGGGAGGGAGCTTCTTCTACACGTAGATGCGCTGTCAGTCAAGACATATTTATGTACACGAGCTCGAAACAAACGCGTAGTAAATCAAAACAACAACAAAAAAAGAGGATAATCTCTACAAAGCCTCGTTTTTACCCAGCTGCTGTCAGATTTGACACGGTTCCTGCGCATGACTGGTGGATCGAATAAGTATATGTGGTGTGTGAGTCGAAGGAACTGCAGCGTAGACGCGAAATATATAGTCAACTGCTCTCCACATTCGAGAGAGACTTGTGGTAATAAAATAGGCCAAAAAGCCCCCAAGGCCTTCGCGGCAAAGTACAATAATCGCGTTAAAAATGCAGGCTATAATCGAGCGACCACGGAGAGGGCAAGCACACAAAGTGCCCCGACACGTATGTGCACAATATCCTTGCCCGTTGTTCCCCTCGCACTACATGTCCCAAGGATGGGTGCTACGACAGAGGTGGCACTTTTTGGCTTTTTTTGTTTCTGAATGACGGGGCTCCTTAACCCAAAATCGTCGGAAACTCCCCGTTTTTCAATCAGTTTGTTTGGTATACCTAGGCCATGTGTTTGTTCATCGGGCTGAACTTTCAGTTTACTCAAAATCAGTTGGTGGGTGAGGTTCATAGAGATCTAAAGCGAAGATCCCCAGAAAAAAACAATGGTTGATGCATCTCTATCGTAGCATGTGTCCGAGCGAGATATCAACCGCCTATCGTATACCATTGGCTAGACGATGCCTGATAAGACGAAACGAAGAAATTGCTCGTCGCAAAAACAGTTATGCACCACCTGCGGGTGCCTTCGCTTTTTGGTAAGAGCCGCAGCCGCACACAAAGCCCGCCGTGCCTGTTGACAAAAATCAACCGTGGCATGCCAATGTCTGGAAAAAAAGGCCCGCATCACATACAGCTCCCAGCAAAAGTGCTTATTATTATGCTACCGTGCGGTTTCAACTATTTCCGGCGCATACGATACGGTAATTCTCTCCTTATCGTAACCCCTCCATATGTTTTGTAACCCTTCCATATTTCTGTAACCCCTCCATATTTTTGTAACCCCTCCATATTTTCGTAACCCCTCCATATTTTTGTACCCGCCCCTCCTCCCTATCGCGCTAACAGCAGTACGCCGTCGTCGCCCTATACCTCGGCCCTGATGAGCTCAGCCGCATCCTGTATCTCGCGCAACAGAGGGGTGGACGCGCGTCCCTCTTCCTGCTTGGCGTCGGCGGCCTCTGGAGACGAAATTTCTTGTAAAACGCGTTTGGCAAAGGGCCCGCCCCCCTCCTGGAGGAGCTCTTGAAGCCTCTTCAGGGCCGATAGTGCCTCTCCCTTTGGGACGATTAAATCGCGCGAGTAGAGGGGGGGGCATCGTGTTATCTCGTGTTTTGTTTTTTTCCTGCGGGGTATGGCATGGTTTGCGCGATTGATTGGAAATGGGGTGTACTAGCTGTTGTACTGATAACCTTGTTGCGTTTCCCGTAAAATGCTCTTGCTTTTGCACTCCTCCAGAGGATCGTCCGAAGCGGTGCGGCCAAGATGAATATAACGTGAGACTACTGCTGTATATACAGGATCTGCTGATTTTGCCTACATACTTCGATGCAAAACAATCGACTAGCAGCTTTGGCAGTGCTGAACCCCTACTATGATACGCGCGAGGTAACATGAAGGCACGTGTGTTACCCTCGACATTATAAATGGTTTGGCTAAACCGTGCTACCTATATACCCCCTGTCGCAAGCAAACGTCTAATCCACACCTCTGAGGTCGAAACGTTGGCGTCGTGCAGGCGCCTGGACGCCATGTCCCTCTTAAGCCGCGCGCAAGTCGCCCGAGCCGCGTTGTCCGCTTCTTCGGCAGGCTGTTCGCCGACCACCCCCCCCTTCGCCCCGAGCAGGCGTTTCAGCTCGTCCGCCTCTTGCTCGAGAAGGTGGTGAAGCTTCAGGACAAGGTCCTACGATAGGTTGTTTTGTTTCCGCGCAGTATCAAAAGGTTGGAAAGAAGATGATGAAACGTAAGGACACAGGTCCTATGTTTAGTTGTTGTTTTTGCGCAACATCAATGTTTGGAAACAAGACGGTGAATCTTGAGGACAAGGTCTTACGATACGTTTGCTCCCGCGCAATAACAACAGGTGGAAAGGACATGATTTAGTAAATACGAGTTGGTGGTCACGTAATAACTATCTCGGGTTCAACTTTGAATTTTGGGACGCGGGTTCGAGGCCGAAAGAGTTCCCGTTTCGCTCTTTTGTTTTCGCCTGTTTACTTTTCGTTTCATGTGCGTGCGTACGCTGCCAATAACGGCATCAGTTTTGTAAGCGTTTGTTTTCCCGGGGTGCCTACTTTCTGGGACAAGATGCCGCGTTGATTGTCACAGAATCTACGTGGAGGAGCAGTATCCCTAGTTGAGAGTCTCCGGCTGATCGCAGCACAGATGCCTCATTAGAAACCCAAACTAAACACGCACGAAAATATATTTCGTACGAAATTACATACGCCGCAGTGATACAGCACAACGTGTTCCGTGCATCCTCGAGTCCGAGTCTCCACCGTTTGCCCACCGTAACTCAATTTCGATTACCACCCCGTGTATGTTTTCGATGCAAAGAAAAATAACTCTTGGGGGCAAAAACAGTTGAAGAAATTTAGGTCCAGCTATGAGAGTTAGGATATGGGTTCGACACCTTTGAACCTCGATGTTTTCTACTATTAACATTTCGCTTTTTATTTCGTTTGTTTTGGTCTAGTTTCAGCTAAGGTTCCCTTTTTCGCTTCGTTTGTTTTTTGTTGCGCTCTAGCTAAGGGTGCTCCCTTTTTTTTCGATTGTTTTGCTTCGTTTGATCGGAAGAAGAAAAAGTTTCGCACGCACCGAGGAAAGTCCCAGCCCATCGCCCTGAGTCTATAATAAGTCCTTACCTTTTGCCCGGTAAACTCCATTTCGATGACATCGTGGTATCTCTGCATCCGTTCCACGAGCTCGCGGATATTGGGGTCATCTTCACCGCCAAAGCTGATTAAAAGGCGAAGTGTGCGAACATCCGATCATTAGCGGGTTGCGTTTCGTAGCCAGCAAGGCGCTCTACATATCGACTACGGTACGTATACATCGAAAAACGGGTTTTGTTTTGTAGTTTCCGCGCACTTTTTGATTAAATCCTGAACGTGTTTGCATCACCCTGCCGACCTTGGTACCAGCTATTAATAATAGTGTTTTCACCCCCCACACTTGGTGCTGACCCAATCGTTTTTTTTTAATCCGATTCGGAAATTTGTTACGTACACGATACGTATGTTTTTTTTGCCAATTTCAGCGGCACGCTGTAAATAAACAAACATACATACATACATGTGGATTCACGATAATGTGGCAGTCTGCCATGTGCGTGTTCATAGATAGCAAAGGTTAGAAATTGTGCAGCCGGTATTTTACCCTGCCTCTCTTCCCCTAGAAGGTTGGTTACTATTAATATTACTCAATATCTTGAAGTATACTTAAAATATTCATGCGCGTTGCTCGCATACTATGATACGACACCAATATTAAAAAAAACATTATAATAATTGTAAAAACATTGCGTCATGTTTTTACCATCTGTAGACTATAGTACAGGGTGACACCTACGTATCTGTAAATACCTGTCGAGCTTCTCCTGCATCTCGAGGTCATCCGGCCCCTCCTCGCGACGGTCGCGCGTGCTTATCGACATCCGCGATCGCAAGGATCGACCACCACCACCACCCCCACCCTTATCCCCGCCCCCTCCCTTGAACTCCGGCAAAATCCGGTTCGGTCTCCTGGAGAAGAATCCTGGTCTCTGTCTCGAGTCTTCGTCGACACCCTGCACACAATAGAGACGGACGGAAACATGAACGACCATGTTAGTGCATCGCCACCGGATGCTTGCTACGATCGTAGGAGTATTCATTTTTGACCGACGAGGCTCATAACCTCTTAACTGAGGATCTCCCAAATATTATTATTATGATGCTTGCCATCCGACAATGTGCAGCATGATCTTCAACGTTGATCACTCAAATCATTCCCGAAAGAAGAAAACCACGGGTGATACAAAAGGAAACCTATGCACTCCCAAAAATTGTTGGAATCTGTCCTGCCGTCGACGCCACGTGTGATGAGCTTGGGTGTGATAAGGGGGACATAATGCCTCCTTACAGGTCAGCCTATGCAGCAGCTGTGGCTTGCTGAGGTTACTCACGTGTGTTCGTTCGTTGCTTAAGAGGCAGAAGAAAAGTAGCTTTTGTTCAGATCAAGAGGCCGTTGGAGACTGAATACCCCGTGGCGAGTCCGCCACGGTTTGTTTCATCTTTTGACAAGAACGCCTTCCTAGATATACCAAAACGTCCCGATTTCTCAGTGGTACGGGGGTAATCTCCCGGCCTTCCTAGGTAATACCATAACTAATCGGTGTTGTACCATATTATTCGTTACCCGTCCGACGATACGTATAAGCTCTATATGAAACGATAAATCAGATCTCGACATGGAATTAAGGCAATGCAGTACCACTAGCATGAATCTAAGAATCGTTAACAATCGTATAGTATCACCATGCAGATAGATCATCAAAGGGTTGAAGTATCCACATTGATTGGTTGACCCAGGGGTGTTTATTCTTCATTTTCTTCCTAAGATCTCGGCGTTTCGCGCATTTTCAAGTACTAACCATATCGAGCTGATATTTATTGTCGTCCGGATTGGTAGTATTTATACCTACACTAGCAGGTTATAAGAGTGTGCATCGGGTGGCACGTTGAGATTCTCAAGGAAGAGCCCCAGAAGATATACCCCGAACCGATCTCCCTTAGCTTTCGTCTGATACAGAGGCGTTCGCCTCCAATCGATCTCCCCTTGCTTCTGTGCGGTACGCTCATTTCACACCAACCTATTGAACTCTGACGTGCAGCTTAACACACATGATGCCTTCAAGACCTTCCCGTGCTTTTGTGCGATCGATCCATTGAAGTGTGACCTGTGGCTTACGTACCCCCAAGCGATCGCCCTTTGCTTTCCTGCGACCAATCAATGAAATTTAGATGTTTGCCTATATACCTCCAATCGACCTCCCTTTGCTTTTGTGCGGTACGTTGATTTCAAGTCAAACTATTGAGTTGTGGCGTGTTGTGTGTTGCATACCTCCAGGCGATCTCCCCGCCGCCTTTGCTTTTGTGTGACACGTTCACTCCATATCAAAATACTGAATGGTTACGTCTTGCTTATATTGTCTCACTCGAAGATGTCACTTATAAATGTCTCGAATTATTACGGGGGACCACAGTAAATAGGGACCTACGGTGCACACTAAAACCTATATATTTAACTATTTTTACTAACAATATTTGATCCTATTTACTATGGTCCCTCGTAATAGTATGAATGCGTGAATTAGTTGACCCCCGCACTACTACCTACCAGGTACGTACACCCTCTAAGTATTTACGTACGAAAAGTGTGTACACTATCCCTCAGGCTCGGAGAGAGAGCTCGGGAATACCCCCAAGCGATCTCCCTAGCATGACCTTCACCGTCGACCACTCACAAACATTTCCAGAAAGCACATAAAGAACCAAAAGGGAAACCCATAAAATAAAAAAACAGTTTCACGAGTTTGCCCACCTCCAAGCGATCTCCCCTTGCCCGCGTGCGATACGCCGGGATCGGGGCCTTTCCGGTCGCCCACGCCTTGGTGCGGAAGTAGTACACGGCGGACACAACCCTGACAACAACAACGGAGAAAATCACAGAGCGACGGCGAACACGAAAGGAGGCGAGGCGGGTAGGGTAGGGTAACCCGCTTAGAACATCGCCCGACCAATACTACCGTAGACACATACTACGGCAGACGCGTGCTGCGGTAGAGGTTTTCATAGCGCACTGTTTGGCTGTTTTGTTTCTGAATGACGGGGCTCCTTAACCCAAAAATCGTCGGAATCTCCTTGTTTTTGCAGTCCGATTGTTTTCTACACCTACAGTAGAGGCCAGCCACATGGGTTATATGTCCACCGGGTTGAACTTTCGGTTTGCTCAAAAACCAGTTGGTGGGTGAGGTTCAGGGCGCCCTAAAGTGGGGGTCCCGCCAGAAAAAAACGGGCGCCGCCTCTATCGTGGCATGTGCCAATAGTGTGGTAGAGGTGCACCATTAGTATTTGCCTTCTAAGGCAATTTGCCTTCTGAGGCTCGTCGCTTGAAGAGCTCTATACTATTACTAAGTCAAAAACTGATGTGGAGAACATCAATGAATAATACCACTACTTCCGGAAATATAAGATCCGTTTTATAATGAATTTGACGACAAAACGGTGCTTATATTTACGGACAGAGTGGTAGGGCCTCCCCGATGAACTATCTCATGGCCTGTGAGGGATAACAACCAAACGTGTTGCAAAAAAAAAGAGTGCAAATTGCGACGAATTTTGGATGGTATAAGGAGCCCTAGAACGACATGGTGCGTCCCTACGGCATATTTATTTCGCCGAGATACTACTAGTCTCTCACAGAAGCAGCAGGACGGGGAGGCTCGGGGAAAAACAAATCGTATTTGTTTGTACACTATTAATAATCGTTCGTGATGCTTCTTCACCGTTCGTAAAGGTTTGTACTCGCTCTATCGTCGATATTTTGTTATGAACGTAACGCAGCTGAATCTTACAAGACATGTCGTGTCGCCAAGCGAGATGTATGTGTCGTGTCGCCAAACGATATGTATATGTCGTCTAGCCAAACGCTGTGTAGTGTGTAGCTACAAACGGTGCGATTGTGAGGCAATCAATGCAATCAATGCAATCAATGCAGTCAAAACTTACCCGAAGATCATGAAGGCAACGCCAGCGAGGAGGCCGCCGATAAGCGCCCAGTCGGGTGTGAGCGTGATGTCGTCGCTGTTTTTGGCCACCCCGAGCTTGATCAGGTTGGCGGCGGTCAGGGGTACAAAGTACGCGTCGGTCGTACAACTGCTCTCGTCGGTTGGGGCGAGGGCGCGCGGCGGCACCAGGCAAAAAAACGATTGAGACGTTGAAGATCATGCTGCACATTATCGGAGGGCAAGCATCATAATAATACTATTGGGACACCAGAATGAGGTTGACGAGTTAGAGCGAGAAAAGCTGGCGATGCTCCACCTATCTATGTAGTATGCGTTGACAGCTGGCAGGAGGGGGCAACAAGTGTGCCATTTCTGATTTAACGTCTCCCTCCCTCGAAGGTGGAATTTTATGAAAGGCGTTAGCTTGAAAATGGCAAAGCAAAGCAAAGCAAAGCAAAGCATTCGCTTTTACATACCAGGGACGAGGTATTAATAGTTGCCACTTCCTTGCGGGGCTTGAACTCGCGAAATCGACTTTGTATAGTGACCACGGGGGATGATGCTGATGAATAGCATGGAGTATTACGGGGTACCATAGTAAGTAGGACCTACGGTAGACACAAAACCTATATATTTACCTATTTTTACCATCAAGATTTGGTCCTCTTTACTATGTATGGTCACCCGTAATAATCATCGGTGCACTTTTACGGCAAGCTATCAGCAATCGACCAAAGACACATTCTACGATAGAGGTGCACCAACCATTGTTTGTTTCTGTGGCTCTTTCCTGACTTTAGTATTAATATAGTATTAATATAGTATTAATATAGTATTAATGTATTAATGTATTAATGTATTAATAATGTATTAACGTATTAATGTATTAATGTATTAATGTATTAATGTATTAATGTATTAATGTATCAATGTATTAATGTATTAATAGGAGTGTTATACTCTGCACTTCAGTTCACCCACAGACTGATTTAAAGTAAACTAAAAATGCAACCCGATTAACCAACCCATGGCCTAGGTATGATATACAAAAAAATGATATTGCAAAACGAGAACGGAACCCCAACGATTATGGGTTAAGGCGCCCCATCATTCAGAAACAAGAAAGCCAAAAAGTGCTATTAATACCTCAATCGTAGCACGTGTGCAAACTCACCTGACATCCGCGGCCATCACAGCCACGACGACAATGCTCAGCGAGTTGCAGCTGGAGCTGAACACGTACGTCCCGGCATTCTCGAACACAAAGCCGAAGCTTTCGTACGTGGCCGACGAGGTAGCTAGCTCCGCCACAGAACGGAACTCTCCATAGTCAAACCTTTTTTCCGAGGCAGGCACGCAGGCACGTATTATATAGGTGGTGGTACGATAGATATCGTCTCTCCGAATCGCGAAAAGCAATGACTCCCCGGAGAGGTAGGTGGTCATAGAAGACATATATTATAGGGGGGTGGGGTGAAATTATATTAGTTCATACTATTTCAAGACAATATTTATTTTTCATGTTTGGGGGAGACGATAGATAAGCTCCGTCCCGGCATTGTAATATTTAACATAAAGGGGGGGGTGAAACTAATTAATTATTTTTGATGTTTGAAGGAGACGATATACTACTGCTGCTTTGCGGGAAGATGCTCAGCTTTAATCGGAACGACATAACTTCATCAGGATATCGGCTCAAGGATTTATTATATTCTTGAAATCATCGGCCTTCATTTGTTATCGCCGCGTTTCTTGCTTTTAATACACTCGTAGGTGCCCTGCACTGTGCTGCAACTTGTACTGCGATGTGTGACCACCGCGACACAGCTAAAAACTAGTTGGCGGGAAATTTGGCGATGGCGGGAGACTCGCGAAGCCTTTTTTTGTATGCGCGGTGAATTAATGTTTTGTATGCGCACGCACCCTTGAGGGAGATTGGGCAAACACCCGCCTAAACGCTCGTATATGGGCCATTACACGCTGTGCACAACTCCTGTGGTGTACAGGGCTCAAATGCACGTGAAAGACGCGATCAAAGCCCTTTAATTGTTCTAGGGAAAACCAGACAGAGGCCAAAACGTCCCCGTTTGGATCTATATTCGAAGAAGAAAGGTATAGCTACTAGACAAGCACAAGCAAGGTGAAAACCAACACATCTGCCGGGGAGTATTAGGGCACAACGAGTGCCGTCATCCCAGCGTAGACCGCTGGAGCTAACGCTATCCAACAACTGCACGGTTTACGTGTATTCTGTAGAGACATTTCCAAAACAGTCCGCCCCTAGGTTCTCGCTCGCAAACCCAACCCCCGCTAGGTTTCGTTTTCCATCCCGTCCGATGTATATGACACTCACTCTGCGTTTGAGTTCAGCAGCGAATCCTTCTCGTACAGCGGGTAGCATCCGCTCGATATGTCGAACAGCACGGAGTCTCCTTCACTGACGCACGTAAGGGGAGACTCAACCGCCGGCTCCCCCGTGTCCTCCCCGTCCAAACGTCTTCTCCTCCCCCTCCGGTTGTCCTCCGTCCTCCTCGTCCTCGTCCTTCTCCTTCCCCCCTCGTGCTGCTCTCCCTCCTCAGCGTGTGCCTGCTCTTCCCTCTCCGTGTCGTGTTCCGACAATGGACCGTTTTGTTCATCATGTTCGTAGCCGTTTTTGTCCTCGTACGGTGATGGAGGATCTTCTTCTTCGTGCTCGTATTCGTATTCGTACTCGTCGGAATCTCGAGGGAGAGGAGATAGGCGTTGATGCTTGGGGATCGCGCCGGGGATTGTTGTCTGGGTACCGTCGGAGCTAAAGAACCGATCGCGGTACTGGTTCCGCGGTCGGTAGTTTTCCGCTCTGCGGGGTTGGTTTTATTTAAGACGTATCAAAAACAGGTTTGATCGAGAACAGTCATCATGGAGGTGTCAGTTGAGGGGCAGCTATCTGCTGTATCTTGCCTAAGGGTTATTCCTAGCGAGCACGAAAACAAACATAATTCGTCCGATTTGAAACTTGGCGTTACGTGTCAGGTTTTCTAAAACCAGATCACGCTGTTTGTTGTCGCCCCGCATATTATCTGGGAGCTGTCTTGGCTGAAGAAGCGTCCGCGATTATACTGGTTTCGCGGTCGGGAGTTTTTCGATCTGCGGGTCTTTTTATTTTCCGAACATTGAAACAGGTTTGACCGAGAACGGCCGGGAAGCGGTCATGTTGGCGTGGCAGTGATCTACAACTGGCCTCCGGGTTATTATTAACAAACGAGGAACGGAAATAACGATTTTGGACAGTGTAAAATGGCGTTGTATCACATTTTCTAAAGCTAAATATTGGTTTTCTTTTGTCACCGAAGTTGTCTGGGTGCCGCCAGAGCTGAAGAAGCGATAGCGGTAGTACTGGTTCCGCGGTCGGTAATTTTCCGCTGAGCAGGTTTTGTCTAGTACTTAAAAACAGAAAGTTTGATTCCGAGAGCAGTTAGTATGCGGTCATGCTGAGCCAGTGATCTAGCCTTAGCAGAGCCCACTGTATGTGGACCTGTAAACGATCTTGCGCGTTGATGGGTGCCGGTGATCCAGACATCCGTCTGGTATATACGTAGTCAACTGAGGCAACATCCCACTATAAATAGATCTGCATGCGATATACGATATACCTGGTACACATGAACGAACCGGTACTACTGTAGTTTGCGTGGAACGATAACCACAGACAGGGGAATAGAAAGCAGGGTGGTCTTGACCTATTAATAGGCCACCCCTACAAAACCCCCGCGTAGAAGGGAGCCTCCATGACCCCTGTATTTACAACCTTTCACAGCCTGGCCTGTTTTGGCGACGGTTCGGTTGCATGCAACGAAATGCGCGTACTACGGCGGTGGTGGCGGTTGCACCCAAACCCCTGAAGCGAAGCGCACTCACTCGAGTGGCGCCCTACCTCTCTGCCCAAACGAGGAAGAGGCTCCTCGTATGTATTTAAGAGGTCCCTACCTGTCTCCCAAAAACAAAACGCTCCTCGCTTGAGGGGGCCGTCTATCTCACCCACCAGCCGACCATGATAAAAAAAAAATGGAAGTTCAATCCGATGAACAAGACATATCAAGGCCTACGTATAACAATCTGACGAACAAGAAGCATCGTGACCTGCCTAGTAGGTATAAAGCAGATAACACCGTAAAACCAACAATGGCGTTACGAAGATGTGTGGGCGGTTCTTTACTTGAGGAGGAGGCCCCGCCAGCCCGAAATCGTTACGCCAAAAACCAACGTGTGCGCTACGTTCGTACCCGTATCGTAGGACCGCCTCCGGTTCTCACCTGTTGAGCATAAACGTCTGGACCATGTCATTTTCCGAGCCCAAGGCCCTGCGGCCGCCCCTCCTGGCGCTCCCGGCGACGCTCCTCCGATGATGAAGAACCACGGAACTAGTACCTCCTGTCCCACGGACGTCGTCATTGTCGGACCTCGAATTGGCTCCTCTCCCACCGCCCCCCCCTCCCTCGTCGTTGTCATCCGAGACGACAGAGACAACGTCTTCGTCTTCCCCTCTTTCTCGAGGATGCTGTTGGCCGTCCAGGGGCGTCAGGCGGCGTCTCCGGGTCGAGGCAGAAGAGGAGGAAGTGGACGACGACGCCGCGGCTGCTACGGCGTTACCCGTGCCGTAAACGCCGCTGAAGTTGGTGGAAACCTCTACAGGGAAGAGGCTGCAGCCCGCGTCGTTCGAGCAGTACAGTGCGCCGGCGAAGCTCGGCAGATCCGCGGGGTCGACGTACTCTGTTTTATTTATGTATTTGTTTTGTTAGATGTTCGTATACATGAGCGGTTGTTGTGTGGAACAAACGTTAGTGCAGGTGATTAAAGGGCGGGTTTGAGGTTATGTATGTGTCAAGAAACTTGTTTGACGGTGCGTGGTTTAGTTCTCGTACTATTTTAGCGGGCTGGCGGTGTAAACTATGTATGGTAAAAGTTACGGTTTTCGCCCGTGCTCTGTCCCTTTATTTGGTCTAAGCGGGTTGTGGCACAACTTCATACACAAATAGTTTTCGGCGGCTTTGAGGATATATCGTCTCTCTCGAAGATGGCAATCAACGAATGTCTTGAACTAATAGTATTAATTAGGTTCAAAATAATGGTGGCACATTACGTAGCTAAAAGGGCCTCCAAATGCCCAGAGGACAACAATCATTAAAGATACGAAGACCTCTGTATATCGGGAACGCAACGACGACAGGTCGCAAATCTCATATCCACCGTCGCGGTAGTTGCCCCAAAGAGGCAGGGTCAATGCTTGGTGTCGCCTTGAAGATTGTCAGCACCTTTTATAGTCTATATAATGCGTTTGGGGTACTGTAGTTTGATTTTACTTTAGAGCATCCGTAAATCCCAACAGCAGAGTGTGTGTTGGATTTAGATTCCCTCCATCTGACAGTTGTCTGATAGATGTAACTGCATGATATCTACGGCGGTTTAGAGGCATCCCTCGGATTGTTTCTTGTTGGGGCCTTCTACTGTTTCATTGAGAGAGGGATGTCTTCGATGCCCCCATAGAGTGTTACTCGCCTGTTGAGTTATCCTCGACGATGACGATGAGCCCTGTGACGGGGTCGACGAACATGACGGCCGCCTCGTCTCGGCAGTTCACGTCGCACACCACATTGAGATCCTGCAGCCATCATAACGGTGAATGCGGCGCGGCATATACATATATATATATCATATGTATATATGTTTGTTCATACAAGAAATAGTATATTATCTGACGGAAAAACGAAAATAAAGTCGTTCGCTTTGAAATATTTCACACCCAGAACAGATCACGATCTAGATGATCTAGATAATCTATAATATCTTTCTATGCGTGCCATATGTTGTGCAGGATATGTGCAGCGCAGATCCAAACCAGGACATATGATCTAGATCGTGCAGATCATACGACTCCCCCCCCTGCAACATGGTCTACAGGCCACATGCAGACCATACTGTGACCAGGGATCTGTCTGCCTTGAAAGTCACAGAGCATGAATAAGGATCCGATATTTCCGGTCTATGTTAAATATTGCAAAAACAAACACTCAGTTTTTGACACGAAACGAGGCCGCCTTTACGGCACCGCAGGGCAGGAACTATTTGTACGAACACACATATATATCGCGCGCACGTCACGATAAAGCGACGTGTTGTCCTGACACCATCCGTGCAATTGTTTCTACTCATTATGCGGCCTAAAACTATTTATGACACACTTCCCCTGAACAATATTACGACTCTCTACAGGTATACAAAACAAACTGCTATGTTCTACAGCTGTCAGATTTTGTCCCCCTTATAAACGGGTTATATAGTTTCCGTGCA
>JBBMKB010134278.1:0-19306 GCA_037833945.1 Alaria marginata
CCCCCTCTACACCTCTTGCCCCCCCGTATCCATCCGACCTTCTCGAGGCATCCCGTAAATGCCTACTCCCCCCCCCCCCTTTCCCTTGGGTGCATTTGTCCTCCTTTTTGTACTTAGACCTGGGTACTTTGAGGTGGACATCGACGTGGGTTCGAGCGCTCTGGCGATCAACGCGACTCACTTGGCGGGGGGATACGCGAAGAACCTCGTGCTCGACCTGGCGTTTGCTTTGCAGGTGAACCCTCCGCTAACACCCAAGTCCTTGCTGGGCTTATCATTTCCATTCTGCTCTCAGTTTTTGCGGCTTAATTGGGCGTAGTTGGATAGTTGGATATTTGGGTAATTGGATAAATGGGCTTTATTTGGAGCATATTTGGTAGCTGTTTTATACGTGAAGAACCGCGTGCTCGACCTGGCCGTCGCCGTCCTCTTCTTCATATTCTCAGGCTGCTCGCAATCGTCTGGACGTAATTGGGCGTTTTTATCAGCGTCAGAGCAGAGTTGGCAGGGGCACCCTCCGCTTATTTCCATGCTGCTCGCCATTGGTTCGGCGTTGATTGGCCGTTTGTAAGAACGTAAAAGTAGCATCATTGGATAACTGGATAGTCTAATGTGATATTTGACCTTAATCTAGAGCATGCTTAATAGCGTGGTTGTTTTGTATGCGAAGAACCTCGTGCTCGACCGGGCCTTTGCCGTGCAGGCACACCTTCCGCTTGTTTCTTTTATCCAGGCTGCTCACAATTACTTCGGCTTAAATTACCGTTTTTAGTTTTAAGAGCATAAGAGTCGTATGCATAATCAAATACTTGGATAATTGGATAAGTGGGAGTTATTTGGAGCATATTTAGTTGTATAGTTGTGTAATACGCGAATAACCTCGTGCTCGACCTGGCCCTTGCCTTGCAGGTGCACCCTCCGCTTGTATCTTGTGTTGAGGCTGCTCGCAATTACTTCGGCCTAATCGGCCCGGCGTTATTTGTAGCATATTTGGTGGCATAGTTGTTTTATACGCGAAGAACCACGTGCTCGACCTAGCCTTGGCCTTGCAGGGCTTCCATCTGCTACTATTGTATCCTTTTTGCTCAAAGCTACACAGGCATCGTTGGGCGTTTTTGTTTTTTAACAGCAGGCTTGACTGGATACTTGGATAATTGCAGGGGCTTTTAAGGGTCGGGCCACTTCTCGCGGGTCGGGTATAGATCACGGTGACTGGACCCGACCCGTAAGATTTTCGAAACCTCTCGGGCCGACCCGGCCCGGCTCGTGAGAGTTCAAACACCTCCTGACCCGACCCGACTCGACCCGCGAGATATTGGAAACCTCCTGACCCGAACCGACCCGACGCGTGAGAGTTCCAACACCTCCTGACCCGACCCGACTCGACCCGCAAGATTTTGGAAACCTCCTGACCCGAGCAACGGGTCGGGTCCCGACCCGTGTAAACCCTGGATACTTGGGTCCCGACCCGTGTAAACCCTGGATACTTGGGTTTTCCCGACCAGTAGTAGTAGTAGTAGCAGAGTAGTAGTAGTAGTAGTAGTAGTGGTAGTGGTAGTAGTAGTACTACTACTTCGTAGTAGTAGTAGCGATGGTGGTAAACATCATGGTAAGAGCAGACTTTCCGTATCGCGTGTGACTGATCTAAGATTGTCCCGCCCCAATACCTCTCATAGTGTACGTACCCGGTATTATATGTTTTATGCTCCTTTTGTTCCAGTAAAATAACTTGTAAAATTGAAGAAAAAACGCAATGGGTATAATTCTACCTCCGCTACGGTGCTATCGCCTTAGGTGCTACCGTTACCACCGCTGATACCGCCGCGGCAGTGGCTGCGCCTCCGACGAGCTGCCCGTCTGAATGCGACGAGGAGCTAAGAGCCACCCACCCTTGTCCCCCTTCTCCGCGCCCCATATGCCTCCTTTTGACCTCCCTTGTATGTATTATAGGGCGAGGCTGAGGACGAGCTTCCCGAGAGGCTGATCGGAAGCGCTCGCATCGTACGGCCCGATCTTGGTAGAGCGGAGCCACTAGATTGGTAGAACCCCACCCTCCCCCCTCCTTTCCTTGCCTGTCGTGGAACATGGAACACCCACGTGTTCGTAGAGTACCGTCGGCTGGTTTACGCCCCGAGGGGAATGCGCAGGCGGGCGCAGCAGCAGCAACGGCAACAGCGGCAGCAGCGGCATCAGCAGACAGCAGCAATAGCAACATCAGCAGCAGTAGCAGTAGCAGTGGCAGTAGCAGTGGCGGCAACATCAACGGCAGCAGGGGTAGAGGACGGTGTGGAGCGTCTTGAGGTGGATCGAGCAGGGGGGGGCTTTGATGGCCCCATTGTGCTTCTTTCTACCTGACGGCTCTAATCTTTCTCTTTCTCCGGGCGGTAGAAACGATACACAAGCGCTTTCGTTTAGACCAAAACGCGTTCGTGTGTCCTCCGGCTCGTAGGCTTTCTAGGGAGGTGACGGTGGTGGGCATGGCCGGGGGGGGGGGGGCGGAGTGCGGTTGGAATGTGGGTCGAAGTGGCATCGCAGTAGCGGTTCCGTGGAGTCAGAGAGTGTGACCGGCCATGGGTGGCGTGAACGTGTTTTGTGTGTGTGCATGTGTGTTTAGGAGGCGTGTGTGGGGGGGGAGGGGTGCATTGCGCAGGCCGTAATAGGTCGGCTGGTGTCTCTGTTCTCTGATTGTGGCGGCGGTAGTGTAGCGGTTGCCCCTCGTCAGGCTCTTGTGTCGCTTGCATGGCGTGTTATGTTGTTCTTGTGCTTTGCCCGATGTATACTTTTAGCACCACTGCTGCGCCTCCGTGTGCTAGCCTCAATGGTAGTGGTGTGTGCCCTGCTGGAGAGACAATCGTTTTCACGTTGCCCTGATCGATCGATCGATCACCCCCTCCCCCCCCCCCCCCCTCCCCGCGGCGCGCTTGGGAGAGGCGGTGGGGGCGGGGACGGGGGGGGATGGGTGATGCCGCGCGCTGCTAGAAGGCTTTCGCCTTGGGCAGGGGCGGTTATGCTCGCGAATGCAGTGCGATGCAACGTAATCCAACGTACGTGAAACGCGGTTTAAGGGATGTCTGGTGTTAAGGCATGCCTCCGGGAAGTTGGGGGGGCGTGGGGGGAGGAAGGTAGGAGGGAGTCGGCTTGGTTGTGCCTACCATCGTGCATTTTATTTTTCATTTGTTTGTGGTGTGTGCCACCGCCGGAATGCACTTTTTGTCAGTGGTCCGCGACCGGATTCCGTCTCGTTCGAAACGGATTTTGAGTTTTGTTTACCCGTTTTGACGGACTTTTTGGATGCGTATTCGTACTCCGGCAGAGGTCGGGAGGGGAAAGGTCAGGTGCCGCCGCCGGGTGAGATACCGCGGTAATATCAGTAAGAATCAGGAAAACAACCCGCTCATCGCACGTGGCGTCGGCACGCACACGGAGGAAATGTGTGTACCGGTATACCTTAGTTTGGCGTGAGCACAGTCAGCCGTCGAGGCATTGCCACGTCCTACAGGGTATAAGGAGTTCCAAAGAGTACTAAGAGTTTACTCTTTGGTCCTCCATCGCGGTAAAAAGAAAGCCCTATTGAATAGCGAATTTTGAAGCAAGACCCTGTGCTATTACGCATATACTCCAGTAACACGTTTTTCGCCCCGCCTCACTTTTTTTTCGAGCCCCAACTTTTATTTTCGAGCCTCCTTCCATTTTTTCCGCACCGCTCATTCAATGCCCCTTAGGCCTGACTAAGGCATTTTCTGCAAGAATCTGCTGGAAGTTAGGTTGACGGGGCCGGCGCGAGCACGGGTAGCTGATACGGAGACAAGCCGTCTGCGAAAAGCCCCACCCCCCCCAATGCGGTGTGTGCTCCAATGCTACGATTTCGCTGAAATCTTTCAAAGCCTCCTGGGACGAGGCCTAGACTAGATACACGTTGACAGTGCATATTTACGGGGGTTTTGGCTGTGGCGCCTAAAGTCGACCACCCAACCCGAACCCTAACCTTAACGCTATATGGGGTGACCTGTGTTTGGATGCTGTGACTTGTGAAGGCTCTAGGTTGACTCGGCAGGCTCGGATGCTGTGCTTACATGTAATCTAGGTTGATTCGGCCGGATCGGGATGGTATATATGGCTTGGAAAGACGCTACTGTAGTTTGGTTGAGCGGCTTGGCTTCGTCCATCGTGCTCACGGTCTCAGTTACGATGAGGCGTTGTTGTGGGATATTGTATCGATATTCAATACCATACGCGTATTCAAAGTAGTACTGGACCAGGGCCCAGCCAGCCCTACCTTTTTTCGTTTTTTTTCGTTTGGGATCTCCCAAGGGTGTGACTGACGGCGCCCAGAACTGCCGGTCTCCTATAATAACATCTTTCAAAGTTTGACGACTCACACGGAATGCATTGCAAGTGCGTTTGGGCCAATTACACGACTTCCGACAACTGCCCGTAAAACTGAATGCGGCGCAACAATGCGTTCGGGGCCAATCAACATCCGACTACTAAACCGGACGCGGTGCATTAATGGGTGTGTGGGCCAATCAGCGTCCAACCCCGAAACGGCGAGCCTTTATCTTCCTTACTATTTCTGGCCTCGTCCCTCGCCCTTCAAAGCAAGAGATCCATATCGTATCATAACATATCCAGATCGAGCGCTGCTTCCTTGAATACAGACCCCGCTGCAGTAGAGCTTGGAACGGGGAGGGTATTGGCTGCGGTCAGTGCGAGTTCTCGTCCTAGAACACCAGGCTGTGGGCGTCCGGGCCCTCTACAACAGCACAACCATCCCCCTCGAAGGTCAGTTTGAATTCAGGTGCGAGTTCTGGATGCAGTACGTTTTACACATAGCTGATACACGTATAGTCTACGATGATAACATCCGTCTCTCTCTGCTGCTCTGATTTCGACAGACTGTTTGTGGTACCCATCTTTATTTATAGCTGCCGGGCCACGAACTGATCGAGAAGCTTAACATATTTCCAGGACATAGGGAACGCCCCCTCTCCCCCACCTCTCTCGTGATCCGTCCTAGCTTTGAGTGTCGCCCTATGGGTTGTGCCAGGTTGTGCGAGGTTGTGTCGAGGCTGCGGGTGGAATCATGAATGACGCTTATTAATACTGTAATTCGCAATGATACGATACGTACAAGGTTCCCCTTCGGGAAGAGCTTATAGGGGAGTGGCGCAAGAACGAATTGAAAGCATTGTTCAACGTCTGACTGCCTGATGAGAAATGGCATGCGTACGTGGTACCTGGTATCATTGTACTGCTGTATTACCCTAATAGCAGGAAACTATTCCTGTCCGCGGGTCCAATGGAGCTGTCTGTGCATCTGTGTCACTGTTTTTGCAAATGGGTCCACGGGACAAGCGGCACTCACTCGTACTCACCGCTGAAGCTGCAGCAGTACTACTAACTATCGCCTTTCACGACTGAACTACAATATTCTCGTGGGGGTCTTCTTTGTGAGAGGTGCAGTACGAGTCGTCATCAAAAGCATCCTCACGCTCGTATACTCTGCAAGAGAAGTACTACGAGCTATTGCTTTAGCAATGGCACTATTTAATAAGTTTCTTGCGAGGGTCTTTTTTGTAATATTATACCTACAGTACAGCAGTAGCTATCGCTTTTCACGACGGGACTAAGCGGTGAAAATGCGGCACTCACTACCTTAGCTCTCACAGCTGCAGCTCAGGAGTACTTCTAGCTATCGCTTTTCACGGAGGGACTCCGCTTTTTTCCAAAACATCTTCACGCTCGGATTATCTATTTAACTAGTGGTACACCGAAATATGCCAGAACGGGGCCGGTATTGCGTACAAAAAAAAATACCAAAAAGTAACTGGGCCACGATCCACACCCTATAACGCGATCCACATGATCAGGTAAATTGACACACTATATGCCGGCCTCCATGCGGAGCCCTTGTAGCAGGAAAAAAAACGTACAGCAGTGCAGCAGTGAGGCCTAGATACCTATTGATTGTTAATCTTTACGGGGGTTTTGGCCGTGGCGCCTAAAGCCGGCCACCCGACCAGAACCCTAACCCTAACCCTAACCCGAACGCTTGGATGCTGTGGCTTGAGAAGGCTCTAGGTTGACTCGGCAGGCTTGGATGCTGTGCTTGGAAATACTCTAGGTTGATTCGGCGGGATCGAGTTTGGTGGCTTGGAAAGACCCTGGGTTGGTTGAGCCGCTTCTAAGATGACCCTTGACCAACCAGTGCGTACATAGCTACCTTGGGAAGATTTACTATCAACAAATCTCGACTACCCACAGCAGTGCGTGCAGCAGTTTGGATCGTACGTGAGGAGCAGTTTGCTGGTTTTGTTGCAACACCGATCGACAAATGCTACAATGAGTAGGTCCTTCTATACTAGATTTCCACCACAGCATACATGAATCCCCGCCCTCCCAGCGAGAGGGGTCCCTGATTTATGATTTCTTGCCGACCCCGGGACTGCAACTTTTCACGCCCCCCGCCAACCGGGCAGGGCGGCTTCGCCCGTGCTTTCGCCGGGGTCACCGAGGGCCGGTGTGCGGGGCCGGCGGGGCTCGGTTGCGCGCACGCGGGGGGCCGGGTGGCGCTCGGGAGCAGCCGGTGTCGCAAAACCATATTCTAACAGAATCAAACTAAAGAGTAAAAACGTCACCATCATCACCACCACCACCACATAGCAGCATTCTGTATATATAGTTTTTTTTTCGATTTTCATTTTTGTGCGTCTAGGCTTTATATTTTGAAATTAGTGCAAACACGCCTAACTCGCCCTGTTATGGGTCGATTTCGATTCTGAACGAAGTTCCGGAGATCCATATTTTCACTTTTAGGGGACTCTTTGGAAAATAATATCTTCATTTTTGTATAGACGAAAAATGTCTTGAAATTAGTGCGGAAAACATATATATTGAAATTAGTGTGGATATTTTGACTTGATATCAGTGTTGAGGTTAGACCCCGCGCGGGAAAGGCCTCCGAATGCGCTGGGAACCCTCACTTCCCGCTGATCCGCCCCGTTCAAGGGGACGGAGCGAGCCGTCCCCGGGAGGGCGCCTTCCCCCAACCCCTGCTCGCCGAGTTCGGCGATGGCGCCCGTTATCTCGCCGGGGTCACTCAGGGCTGACGCGTGGGTCGGCCGGGGCACGGGTGCGGTGCCGATCGGGGTCGGGTGGCGCACGTTAGAGCGGGTTTTGCGCGGAACATACTAAAGCCGACATAGTCGTGAAGAGTCAATGCGACATCACGCCGATGATGACGACCGAGTGAGATTAATTAATAGGGATACTACTAGGCTCCACGCGTGGCGCTGCGTCTGCGTCGCCCCTAGTGATAAGCAAGCACGGGCTGGACACAGGATCCCCCCAGAACATATACATATGACGTACAACACTGATTGGTTCATGAGCCCGGCCAGCAAGCTCCCGAATCTCTGGAAACGAGGGGCGCTAATGTGAAGGGAAGCACGATAAACGATCCACCAGGAGGGCCAGCGACTGACGAGAATTATTTTTCCAGGGATTTTGGGCCGTTTTTGCTGGTGTAGGCTGCGTTTGAGGGTGACACGTCAGGCTAGACTGCGTTCGAGGGTGGGGCGTCAACCTAGATAGCGTTGGAAGAGCCTAATGTCACGTAAAATCGCAGCGTACAGCGGCTAAAAAAACGACCGAAAACGTGTTTTGGGTCCCAACGCAAAAAACAAACAAACAAAAAACATCACGAGACCGAGAGGGGGTTCGGACCCAGAACACGTTAGCACGTAATAGTACACTACTCCCTTAATCAAGCTTAATTTTTTTTACTTGTCACATTTTTGAGTACCTAAGCCCTAACCCTAACACCCAAAATACCCCAAAAACATTGTTGGAGGACCGGTCAGCCAAGACTGCGTTTGAGGGTGTGGGGCATCAACCTAGACTGCGTTGGAGGAGCTGGGGCTGAGGCTGGGGCATTCCTTGTTGTCTGACTATCTTGTTTTCTTCAGCTTTCTTTGGACAATTGCATCAGCAGGGGTGCGTAGGTACAGCACCAGCCGCACATCAAATATATGCCTAGCATCATCAGCAATGTACCGCTGCTACCTGGTATCATACCAAGTATGACATGCGTGATATGTGTGTGTGCTAAATACTGCACCTACCTACCGTTGTTGCACCTACGGCGCCTACCTACTGCTTTACTGCCGTGTGTATGTATTGCACTTCGATCGCTGCCTGTATTCACAGCTCCAATATTTTGCTAGAAAATGCTGTTGGATCATACCTACTTGCTGCTGTATGTACTGAACCGCGATGGCTATCTTTTTCCAGAGAGAGGCAGTGGGCAATGACCTCTGGCGTTGATTGGGCCAAACAATCAGCTGCCAGAATCGTAATTTTTTTTTTTATGAGACCAGTCAGCCCAGTAGCAAGGGTGGCTCCATGAGGTTGAAACGCTTAAGCTCATGGAAGTGCATGGAGACTTTTGTGAAAGTATGCATGTGGAAGTGGATAGAAGTTGGACAAAGCCCGTGGGATTACACATAAAAGAAAACAAGAAGCTGCCTACGCATCCATGGAAGTTTCCATCTACTTCGTCCGTAGGTTTCGTACTCCATGCCAGCTACTTCTTCCATGAAAACCCCCAATAAAAAATGACTTGGCGGAAGCCAGTTGAAACGTACATGAAAGGCAGTGGAAGTACATGCCTTGTCTCGGATGCTTCCGTGGAAGTGCCGATGGGACTTCCACGGAGGCTTCCAAATTATAGAGTCCATGGAAGCTTCCAGTGCGTCCGTGGAGGCTTGCACCAATTCCACGGAATCTTCCACCAATTTGATAACAGATTCCACCACTTTTTCCGTGGAAGATTCCACTATTCCGTGGACGTTTCAGCCCATGTTAGCAGGGGGAGCTTTCAAGCTTTCGTGGAAGCTTCCACTACGCCAAAAACTTACACCATTCCGATAGAAGCTTCGACAACTTCTCCCATGGAAAAAACGTCCACTGCTTCCATAGAAGCTTCCGCTGCTTCCATCGAAAGTTCTACGGCTTCCATGTAAGCTTCCACCACTGCCATGGGAGCTTGAATAACTTCATACATCGAAGCTTCCACTACGTCCTCCATGGAGCGTCTACCACTTCCGTCGAAGATTCCACTACTTCGATTAAAGTTTTAACCTAGCCCATTTTATACATTCGTAGTGGAAGCATTCAAGACTGCATGGAAGCTTCCATGTACCTCAACGAAAACAAAACAGTAGAGTTTACCATCTGTTCGCGCGAATCTTTAGGGAGGTTTTATGAACTTTGAGTATTACTGCAGATCTTGCCGTCCGCGCGGCGGCCAGGTCCACCTGCTGTCAACCCTGTTGCTGGCGAGCCACCTGTAACCTCGTCCTAGCACTCGCACGAAACTCGATGATGATCTGGCAAGAGCTGATCTGCCTAGCTCATACCTTTCCCAGAATGGCAGGTGCAACGAGAGGCCGACGTCGTAACGGCGGTCGTTTTACGCATGTGCTACGGACTCCGATCATGATTTTTCTGGCTTGGGCATCGGTGGCTTTCATGTCCGTGGCGATCGCACGAGTATCAGCGGCCCCCTCGCTCCCTCGGTCGACCCTCGTCGACTCCAGCCGTTCTGCAAAACCTATATGTTGGGAAACCACAGGTCTATACGAGCGCGACTGTTTTCATGACGAGGCTCTGACAGCGAAGACTTATCCACTAACGCCTGGGATGCTGGAGCGCGCGTCAAGTCGGTACACGACCACGGACCTAAGTCTACACCGGGCTTTCGAAAAGGCTAGGAAACGCGGGGAGCTAAAGGTTGTGGTGGTGGGTGGTAGCGTTACGGTTGGGCACCATTGCATATCTCCAGCAGGTTTAGACGGAATAGATTGCGCGTGGCCCCATCGTCTGCAGCAATGGTTCGATGAGCGCATCGATGAGTTTACGGTCGAGGTGAGAAAGCATACTATTGAATAGAACATCGTATCGTGTGGTTTTCCTCCTTCAAACGCGGAAGTCACCCTTCGTGCTACTGTAGATATTGATATATAGATTCGCACTTTGTCCTCCAGTGTAGTGCTAATTCGCCGACTTAGTCAGTCACCATGCGTGTCCTTTAGAAAGTTGAGCTTATGTTGTGGCGGTCGACCAATTAAGCAGAGGTAAGTTAATTATACCATGTTTTTTTTGTCTCGTTTTACTTTCCAGCTTATGGACAAACCTGTGTCACATGTGCCGTCCCTTTCCCCCCCCAGTACGCGCTTTCATTTCTATTGCGCAGATAGTTCAGTATTCCCACTGTTCGTCGATGTTCATCATAGTTTGCTAACCCACACTCTCGCTCTTTCCGCGAGTCATTTTCCGCACGAAAACGTATTTCGTACGCACTCGTGAGGGTTCAATCTCGCCAACTCGACCATGCTATGTCATAGGTATCAGGTTTCCTACTGGACCACCGGGGGCGCGGGTGCTGAGGGATGAGGGGGAATAAACTCGGGATCTCAGCGAACGTTGCGCTTATCATATATCCAAAGTAACACTATCAGCATACTCGTGCGTAGTGACTGCACATCAACAAGATACGTATCATATACACCCTATCGTACACGGGCGCCCGCGGGATTTCATGGGGACTAAGTTGGGATTTCGCCGTTGCCCGTGGGAGCGAGCATGAGTGTCCACGGGTGCCCGCAGGATCTCATGGACGCGCCCACGGGCGATCGCGGGAAAATACGGTAATGCGCATCACCCCCGATTCGTCGCCGACCTGGCGGCGTGCCACAGCTTCTGTAGGCCTGCTCGTCGTAGACGTTGCACGTTGCTGGACTTACAAATAGTGTAACAGCGTTGCCCGCGCCGCGAACGATCTTGTTCAAACTGGTGCCGAGCCAGCAGACGCTATCTACTTTATGGAAGTTGTTAAAATGGAGGACGCTTTCCATGGCGGTACCCATGTCCTGTGTTCGCCAATGTTTTGTTTTTGAGCCACTAGCGGGCGGAGTTGCTTGGTTGGGCGTTTCAGAGATATGACATGTATCGTGTATTGAGTCGTTATGCGTTTTCTGTAGTTTCGTCTTGCTACAGGCCAAAATCGTATTCTCGTGTACGTTGCACGTGAGATCGGTTTAGCCCCTCATGAATACTCCAAATCTGTGGCTACTAATGCGGTGGTGTTTCTCCTGCTGCGAAACATTGTGTTGACAACATTGTTCAGGTAACCAACGCGGCGATCCCTAGGTGCTCCATCCTGGATCTCCTCCATAACTATCTACAAGACACGTTTCCCGTCGACTTAGAGGTGGACCTTATCATCGTCGACTTTGGGGTGAACGACGCAGTTCTAGAGCAATTCGATATGGACACGAACAACGTCAAGTTAGCTCATGAGGTCTTTATCCGCTACGTCAGAAATGATATGATCAGAATGCCGGCCCTCCTGTATGCCGAGAGCTTCATGTCGGAAACCCGCGTTCGCAGAGCCCCGCTTCAAGCGAGGAACATGGCAGAGGTACATGCTGCGGTTACGATGAAGTATGACATCCCGATGGTGAGTGAGACGGGTTGGGTTTACGTCGGCGAAGCTACAACAGTAGCGGGGTTACACGCTTCTTTACTCGTACAGTAAAGGCCCGACAACAAGAAACACCTGCGACAGTACTACAGCAGTAATCTGAGCAAAGCTTTGAACCTTATTGTGCACGGACCTTGAGTACACAGGCTAAACTATTCCACGTAGACTTTCGTCGAGCAATGACCACTGAGCACGCTTTCTCATTCCACGTGTATTACCGTCCCCCGAAACGCGTACTAAGCATTTGCCTTTTTCTTGCTCGTGGGTCTCTGTTGTATCATTCCAGGGAACCCCCTCTTTGGGAAACAATGCTTCGTTGCCGGTAAATACATCTTGGCAATAGCTATACATCCTGTTTCTGAGCCCAAGCTAAGCCAGGATCGCTGCAGATTGCTCGAGGGCTGAAACGTCAGATGACCATCCCATAGCTGGCCGCCCATCGAAGCTGCCCTCCGCTTCAACGTACACACATACGTGGTATATTCATCGTGTATGTATGTTTTCTGTTTGAGGACTGTTTTCGATGTAAGTTCGGGAATTCGTGCTGCACAGGTATCGTTCCGAGATGCGGTATGGCCGGACCAAGCAAACCCTTCTCTGGCCAATCACGTATGGGGGTCTGGAGTGCACCCTGATTGGCAGGTACACCAGCTTCTTGCTGACGTTCTGGTCTACTTCATCGAGAAGTCATACGCGCGCTTCTTGGGGGTGAGTCTTTGCTCGAGCAACGAGAGCACACTCATTGTCCCTGAGTCCCTGAGCTCAGGCAGGTGCGGTCTCAGAATGCCTCATGGCCGGAAACCACGTCCTTACTTTCGTGGTCGGCAGTCGCCGTGACCAGGCCCTTTTTTATTTATATATTTTACCCCGTGTATATCATTATAGACCTGCCGGATTCTGCCAAACAATCTACCAAGCAAAGCCTAGTACGTTTGGTCGTGGCCGATCGAGTGGTTTCACGAGGAGGCTCCGCAGAGCTAGTGAATAGAAGGCCCTCCGAAAGCATTTTTTGTGCTTACTGTCAGCGGTCTCCAAGCGGAGACGATGGAGTGAAGGGAGAATGACACTAAGCGAGAGCGTGCCCCAGACACAATCGTCGATCACACCTCAAGCAAAGCCAAAACCGAGTACAGGACACTTGGGGAATCTGGAACTTCGGCGGGACCCTTAGGGTCAACTCGACAACTCGATCGTTGAACGTTTGATTGGGGCTACCGCGCACTACGAAAGCGACCAAGCCTTATTCCATACTTCGACCATACTGCTACCGTATAATACTGGCATAGCAGCTCAATCAACTGCCGTGCTCAAAAACAGTATAATCGGATGACGGCAACTATGCCAACGATAATAGCGAACCGGTATGTTGATCGTGCTTGGATACGATACAACAATGACACCGGTTTGATGTAGAGTTGCACCCCGGCCTCAAATTTGGACCTGGGTACCCGACCCGGCTGAGGGGGGGTGAACCCGGACCCGGACCCGGACCCGGGAACCCGGGTACGCGGGTATCCGGGTTATGTATAAATAGGTGCTCTCCTTTATAGTGTTTTGAGCGGCCTGAACATCTCCTCAGGCGGCGTGGTAAGGCGTAATGTGGGAGGTGGGAGATGCATGACTTCATTTCGTCTCTCTCGATGAATCATGCCAAAGAAAGAGGGCAGAGGACAGGTAGTGTTATTTTCTTCGGCATCGAGCAGAGGCGTGGGGAGAAAAACCAATTCAAAATAAACACAAGAAAGGCATCGACAAGACAAAAGCAACACAAAACAAGAAAAACAAAATCAAAATCGGCTGCAACAAAAAACACTCCGTAGCCTGCCGTAGCACATACATATCAAAACAATCTTCTTGCTAAAACTATGAAGTATGTGGTGTTTGAGCTCATTTCTTCAGTGTGTTAGGAGTGTATGTATAATACGAACATCGGGTACCCGGGTACCCGGCCGGGGTCCAAATACCCGGGTACCCGTGAACGGACCCGGGTCCATCCCGGGTCCGACGATTCCGGGTGCCCGCCGCCGGGTACCCGGGTCTCAGTCAGACGGGGTGCAAGTTATATGGCAGTAGCAAGTTCCAATAACATATTGGCTTTATTTTAGTGGGAAATTCATTGCGGAACATCCCCGGTTGGGCTGCATTTTTACTGTGATGGTGCAGCCAAGCCAACTTGATGCGAAGACCCTATTTTAGTACCATCTGCTGTGTACTCGGGAGGAGTAGTATATACAAAGGCTCTGCTCCGCAAGAGGAATGATACAACAAAATGTGAAGGGTGCAGAAAGAAGAGACCCATGATTTGGTACAACGAGCGACTTGATAATGTCAAGAGTGAGTTGTGCAGAGATGATTGCCCTGTGCCGTGCTGTGTTCTTGCTGGCAATGTCACGTTCTGATCGGCATTATTACGAGCGTAGTATGCGAACAAACTAACAAAACACATAAAACAAGAAAACATGACAAAGACGACACTCAATGAAGAAAGCAAAGACGAGTAGTGCGGGTTACAGCTACACACACACGTACATAGCGGTACCTCAGCCACCCACGGATCGGAACCCTTGCACTATCATAGAATACGTGTCGTACGTACGAAGTACAAAAAACCCGGAAAACATTTTGAAAAAAAAATTGGAGTCGCAGGTACACACACGTATAATATAATACATGCCGGTACCTCAACCGCCCGCGGAGCGGAGCCCTTGTAATGTCATGGCATACGTATCGTGCGTACGAAGTACTAAAAAAAGACGGAAACAAATAAAACACAAACATTTTGGCTTGCTGAAGTTGGAAGGGGTGTCACGTCAGTCACACCCCAGGATATTCCTGTCTAAAAACGGTATATCGCGTCAAGACGGCGATCCGTCACGGGGCTGAATGCCAGCGGTACTTGGAAAAAAATAAAACTAGTTGCTGTTGACTTTATAACTAACTAAATGTTCAAAGAGCAACAGCGACAACAAAGCGGAAAAAGCAATACTCGTATATACGATACATGGTTCTCGGTGACACTTCAGCTCTTGTCTGCTAGCTTGGGTTGTCACACTCTGGTCGACACGAACGTCCTGCTGTATTTCGTTTTATACCTAGGCCATGGGAATGTCCATCAGGTTGCACTTTAAGTTTTTCTCAAAATCATTGTTTGGGTGAGGTATAGAGCTCCTCAAATGAGGAGCCTTAGACATAAATTGATGCACCAGTATTCTAGAAATTTGTCTGGGTGCCATTAATACTCGTTCGGACCCCCATTGTGATTGCTTGAACCTGCTTTTACTCAGGAGCACGGTCTACTGGCGAATCCTAGCCGCCAAGAGAGAGCACTGTCGCTGTTCAAGGAAAGGCTGGGCTGTATGCCGGACGATCCGTCGTTCATCTTGGACGCGTCTACGTTCGTGGGGCTCCCTCCCCCAGATCAGCAGGTGGAATCGGTCGGATGGTCTTTCTCCAAAGACGAACGTGGCCCAGGTGGACTAACAGGCTTCGGAAACTCTTCCACAAACGCCGTCGTATCGTTCGACCTCCAGTGTACTGGCGAGAGACGATTGCTGGATATTGGATATCTTAGGAGCTACATTGGCATGGGTGCTGTGAAGGTGGTGGTTCGTGGGTCTGATGCCAGCTCTGGTGGCAAGGCCGACAAACATTCGAATGGCGAAGTTGTCGTTATTCTTGACGGCCTATGGAAGACCCAAGCATCGATAGTAGATACTGAGGTAATTCCGACCCCCGGCGGCTCCGACCAAATCCGGGTTACGTTTGAGGTTCTATCTGCCAAAAACGAAGCACCTCACGTCAAGACTCCCCCGGGTGTTACGGCAGGCAAAGCGCGTAATATACGCCTAGACCGAAAGTTTAAAGTAGCAAAGCTGCAGTGTTGTTAAAACACCTTGTGAAGTAGCTATACTGGTGTTTTGCGGTTAAAAAGCCCAGACTCAAGCGACGAAGTACGTTTTTCACGGGAATTCTGCATCGAAGTCGCCGGTTAGTACTCTTTTGGGGTAAGTTTTGCCGTTCCCATTGAAAGCTGAGGAGTACTGAAGGGAGAAGTGCCGATGTCGGGGCCTTGCCCAGACGCTGCCGACGACTGATGACATGATATACCAAGGTATACTGAAGGCCCACTTATCGGAGTGTAAACGGACTCGATTTCCTACGGGGCGGAGTATGTTAGGGCGAAATATCAGCCATATTCGTTGAAGAAGACCACCTAAGCTCGTGTATACCTAGGCATGCACGCGATATCCCACGGCGATTTCCGGCGCGCCGGTGGGAAGTAATTGTTCCGTAAATATGACAGGATATAGGCACTCTGCTACAACAGTACGGGTAGCCAGTAGCCTACTAAATCGGTGCCCATGGAAAGTGGACCCACCACCAGGACAAGTACACACGAGGTATCTACATACACGTGGGGAAACAACCCTGTACCAATAGTAGTTGTCAACTATTAATAGTTTCTAAAATGTCTGGCAGTACGTTTGTTCCTTTGTTGACGGGCGCCAGGAACATCGGTAGACCATTAGTTTCTACTGTTTTTCCGGATATAACGGACGCGCTGTGGTTCCAAACCCTCAGGGTTTGGTTTCTCCTTCAGCTATTTCTGGGACGGTTATCTTTTCTTGACCGCGTTGTCTTGACTGCGGTGTTTCGAAAGGAGTTTTTTTAAGCAGATGTTTTACAATTTTATTTCCACGCCGCTGATGACTCCCCCCTCAAGAAAGCCACAGCCACGCACTCTCGACGGTGGTTTTATACATGTCACCCGCCGTTGCCCCGGATTTCTCGTGGTTCAGCTCGGTAATCTCGGCGAGGAATTCGGGTCCACGTGTGCAACAGTGACCAGAGTCGCTACTTTCAAGACAAAATGCTGAAGTCTCTATTTCGAGAGAATAATCAGTAAGCCGTACCGTAGACGCTACCAGCACTACTACTACTGTACCAGCGTACAGTAGGCTATGTATTTTCAAGCCGATCGTAAGACAAACTGGTAGGTGGTACAGCATAGACGACGATACTACTGATTTACCAGTAGTTCGTGTAGAAATGTTGTCCAGTGTATCGTTTGCTCATACAGCACACCAGACATACATTAGTATATACCACCTCGCGAATGAGACAACGCTTTAACTTCTCGTCAGCATCAGTTCGAGTGAACAGCCAACAGTAGCGTGGGCAACGTTTTGCCCCATAGGGCATGGATCGACATAAAATCTTGAACGCGGGCATCTACATTCATGTGGTCACGTCCGGAGACAAGCAGGCCGGCTGTGGGTTGGTTGTTTCTAGATATCGAAGGGCAATCGTGATTGTTCATCAACGTCGAGACAATTGTTCTAATCGTTTTCCCAACAGGGCTGCTAATACCCACGAGTCTTATATATACACGATATGACACCTGGTATCTGGTGCGGTGTTTTGGTTCTATCTTCTACCACTCCGCCGGGAAATGTATCAAGTTGTTTGTAATCCTACATGCTAAATCCCTAGTCTATAGGACTTAGTTTCTGTTTTGGCGATTACTCAGACGGCTATCTTTTGTTGACCGCGGTATATTGACCGTGGTTTTCTTACGGTCGCTGACCAAGCTCAGCTTGGCTCAAGAAGGCGACGACAACTCCCGCTACGCGGTGGCTTCACACATGTCGCCCGTCGCTGCCCAGAAAGTGTCGTGTTTTTTTCGGCAAGCTCGGCGAGGAATCCCAGTCCGCGCCGGCCAAACTGGACCCAGTATACACATGCAACCCAGTCTATTGGTTATTTTTTATTTGCTCAAAGACTTCAGTCTCCATTGTCAAGGCAACCGAATCCAGCATACTGATGCAGACCAGTATGCACTGATGACTGATGAACCCAGTACCACCGTATTCCAAAGAGTTTATCTCTTTGGTAATCCGTCTGGAATTTTTCAAACGTATATAATATTTTGAAGCGGTTTTCTTGAGGGGATTTTCTTGAGGGCACTTTCGGTCTTTCATCGAGTAACTTTTTGAGGGCACTTTTGGGGGCACTTTCAGTCTATTTCCTAGTAATCTCACTCCTCATGAGTATCCTGCCTCCGCACGAGTATCACGTCCCGTACGATACGAGCACACACCGCTCGTCCCATAAATTGGAGAAGTGGTTGGTTGTTGTGCGGTACGAGCACGCACCGCTCGCCCACAACCACGCATCCAACCCGCACTCTATCTCCCACGTGATAGCATGATAGCGGTTGTTGTACGGTACACTCTGCTAACCCCACCCCGTATGATACGGGCACACACCGCTTTTACTACTGCTGACTATGCCCCGTATGATACGAGCACGCATCGCTCGTCTTAGAAAATCGAGGGCTGCTGCAGCAGCAGCAAAACCTGTTTTTCTACCCCAGCCACACAGCACCCACACAGCGCCCACATCGTCCTTCCCTCGCCCCCACCACTACTACCACGGTACGTACTGCTGACCACGCCCCGTATGATACGAGAACATACCGCTCGTAGAAAATATTTGCGTTCTTGGCTATTATTTAGGGCTATGATCTGTATTGGGCCGCAGTTTTGAAACTGCCAACAAATAAATGATTTTCATGTTCCTGGTCTCGAAAACATTTGTTTTGGGCGCCCTCCATCTCCACGGTTGTACGCGGTACTGCTGCTGTTATTTTTGGTGCGGATAGGTACACCTTGTTCGTACGCACGTACATATGTTGTGTTCCGCATGACGTATAATACGTACAACAAGTCCTCACACGTATCTCTATGATACGTACGTACTACGACCAATGCTGCTGTGCGTACGACAACAACAAACAACATACTCTTTGGAAGCAGCCAGGGGTCCCCCTCCCCCATCCTTGGCCATCTATCTGAGAAATTGCCTCTGCTTTCAGGTAAAAACGACAGAGCCAGAACGCAGAGAGAGCAGCACGGTCCTTGCCTAAACACGAGGTGCTACCGACTAGAAAGTTGACAAATTTTTTATCATCGCAGGAGATAACGCTCTGGCCAAGCGGTGGCGATTCCGTAACGATATCTTTCTCCGTGCTCTCTATGGTATGAGCCTTGGCAAGGTGCAGGTAAATGCAGACCGTGCACTTTCGGCGAGGTCTCATAACGTGGCCCAAATGTAGCATCTTGTACGAAATCGATAATGTCTTCAGTAGGGGTGCACGGGGGGCCGAGCAAAAGAAGAAACATGTAATTTCAAGTCTTGGTCCTGCGTTTCCATACGGGGTCAGGGATGCTGCAAAACCGATCCTGTCCCGAAATTTCATAGCGTGCAGAGCGGTTGCTCTGCACGCGGGTCCGAGTGACGCTTTCGTCTAGTTTGCACGGATTGTTGAGGTATTAGAGGCGTAGATGTTGCGTACGCCATTCGCGCTTGTACACATCTGTATTACTGCTGCTGCTGCTGTGTGTAGCTTCAACCTACCCCTTGAAGTCAGTTGACCTTGACTACAACAGACTACTTAGTTTCATGCGAATCAAAATCGGTCCCGTCGGTCAGCAATCTACGGAGCCGGCGGGGCCATCGTTAACACGCACACGCGGGCTTGCCAGCCCGCACGGCTCTGTGCTGATTGCGAATATGACGGATACTCGTATTTGTTATACTGTCTATTTATACTACTAGGGAATGAGCGGCCCTTCCGCCCCCACGGCGGCAGGGCCACGTTGAAGCAAGTAGTTACGGAAGATAGTGGGAGCGTTGCATCGAACGGACTAAATATGGGTTGAGACAAAACCGAACACTCATTTTTTGGGGACACATGAG
>JBBMKB010134389.1:0-19305 GCA_037833945.1 Alaria marginata
CATGGCCGTAGTCATAAGACCATAGACCCTCGCATCCCTACAATGCCGGGACAACATGGGGAGCGATTTTAAGGGCTTATTGTCTCATGATGTCTTACCCAAATCACGCGAGAGGCTACATAGCTCGGCGCAGGTTAAACAGAGTTTTACCTTTTGCTTTCTCGCTGTGCACAGCTATGAAATCGTTGGTGGCGCTGCACCAAGAAAGCATTTTCGGATCCAAGTTTGAGCTAGGTGCTACGGGCTCACGATAGTAGCCCAAACCGGACAGTAAAATCGTCTTCCGGCACCTACTCGGGTTGTGCGGATCTCCTGACCTTGGATATACTTGCTGGTGCAAGCACGAAAGGCTCTCTGCCTGGAGGAGGAGACGACATCCACCAATACAAGTCATCGCCGTGCTCCGCCTCGGGCCTCCAGTACGCCCAATCCCGTAGCTGCATCTGCGTTACAGGTGCCACAACTGTGGACTCGTTCGTCGGCGACAGACGCACAGAAAAACAGACATTAATACGGATATATAGACCGACGGACACACGACGGTCAGATAGGCAACACACCTTAGACCCTAGCAATGCCCCTTCTGTAGATCGCTGTACGAAACGTCACGACAGACGGCAGTGCAGGGGGTCTCTAGCCATTCCGGGGCTTCTAAACGAACGCGCTCTATAACCAGCCCAAACACCGACGCTGAAAATAAATGTACAAGCAGTGCGATGCTCAATCCGACGAGCTTGAAATATTTAATCCTCCACGAGCACGCGAACTAACTTGTTCATCCTAACGACAAGTTTAAAACCCACAAATGTGATTGCAGCGATATATGGGAGTTCCCCTGATTCAAAGGTCCCCAACAGTTTGAAGTATTGCAGCGAAACTTTGCCCTGCGTTTCGAAGTATGACCAACAAGCAGGCTAAGACAGGTGTTCAGAGCTGTGTTTACGGATGGAACCAGGTTCGACAAAATACCTCCAATCTACCCTGACTCTAGGGAAATATGTGGCAACATCGTTTGGGTCTGTTTGCGTTGGTCGGGCACTCCGTGGTTTAAACATAATACTGCAGTATTATTTTCCGCCGGCATCGATCGTTCAATGTAAGTTTTGGATTAGACGAGGCATGAGGCCTCCTGCCCCGATCGGTGGCCCTACCCAAACCTCGTGGTGTTTCTTAGCTCCCTAGTTCGTCGTTGGTCACCTACCGGACCCTGCGCGGCCTCACCCAAGCTTATAACTTTGTATCCTTTTGTTAGGCGGCGAGCAGACCTCATATAACCCCCATTCGACACAGCGAGCAACGGGAACATGGCGTCATAAACCCACAAGCCCAAACGTCGAGCGGCCGTCCTCGTCACGTCAAGAGCCGTTCCATACTGAACCACCGTTGAGAGAACTGCTTAGATAGGCGCAATGTTGGCATCGTGTGAGAGGTGCAACTATTGTTCTTTAACCCCAACCCCAACCACCTGACAAGGTTTCAAAGGGGAATGTTCTCGGTAGCTCAAAGTCACCTTCGTTTCCAGGGGTGCTGCACCAGTCTTCGAAGGACATATTCCCCCGATCCCCACTCCCCGGCACGGCCTCCTGGTATACTCGATATTGATGGCCCCACCATACGGTTTCCGTCACCACACCCGCGATCCGCCCGACGAAGTAGTAAGCCTAGCGAAATATATCAAGGTGTGTTGAGGGATGGGAAGGGCGGATGATGGTATTCGTGGGTTCAAAAAACGAGCAGCATGCAAGATTAATAACACGTCGGCTATTGTCATCAATGGACATTACTCCTCTTTGCTTGCTATACTAGATTGTCGACATTGCTCTACGGAGATTTTGCGTTCACACTGTGTTGCGAGGCGTTCCTGTTCTGGGTGTAACATGTCCCCGGGTTCAGGCACACCTGAGTGGCTGTCTATCGGTGTCAGCCGGTGGTATGACGATACGAGTATTGTGCGAATAGACGCCGTGACAGTGAATGGTATGAGCCCGTGTTACACAGATAGATATGGCTCAAACGTATCGTCTCCAATTCAACGACACGGCGGCAGGTCACGCAGTCGTGTAGGATCAGTCCACCACAGCGATACGCAGGCAACGCCACGGTTAATGTACCACCGTACTGTACATCACCCAAGACAACATACCCCCTCCTACCAACGACGCGTGCTACATTAGTACTACTATCAGTATAGCACGTTTTGGCTTCAATGTGTTCTGAATGGCGGGGCTCCTTACCCCAAAGTCGCCGAAATGTTATTATTATTTTGCTAAATGACAGTTTTGTACAGGCGTTGTATATCGGGTTTGCACTTTCAGTTGCTCAAAATCGGTTTTAGGGTGAGGTGTCGAGCTCCCCAAGCGAAGAACTCCAGGACAAATACGGTGCACATCTACGGTAGCATGCATGTATCCTTCTTCAATGTGCCTCCATCAGGAATCACTATGAATTCAACGCCGGCCACGTCGTCATAGCGTCCGATAGGCGTTAGTATGATGGAATGACAATGGCCATACATCGTCACCCGTACCGCCCGCCGCTGACCAGTGTTAAACGCCGGAGCAAGGTAAACCGCAGTACCACTCTGCACGGAAGTTTTTAACCATTTACCTACAATAACATAGATTGCGAGCAAATTCCGAGCAAATAGTACGCGAAACGCGAGTACAAGTTATCAAGGGGTAAACGCATCATTCCACTGTGGGTTCGGATTTAATCGCGTTGAGTATGGCCCCGAAAGGGAAGTGGCATCCATACACGTAAAACAATCAACCTACGCTGCTGACAAAACACAGCCACAATGGTGTTAAAAGTCAGTGCAACTGACACCGTAACGCCACTCTGTATGGACGGTTCTGTGCCGTTAGGGAACTGATACGGAAACAAAACGTTCCTTATTAGAGTTCCGGACAGAGAAGCATCATTATCGGTACGTAGAACGATTAAAATATACTGCCGATGAACACGGCTGCCCTGCTGCATGCGACGGTAAGGGTGCACCCATTATTTCTGCGGCACCTCTATCTATACCACACCAAACGCCTGACATCGAGAAACCCTGCAAGCGCAACCAGGTGAACACGCCTGCGGCCTAGGTATAATACCGATGGTAGTGCAGTACAGAATATATCTATTAACATGTAATTCGTGCACTACTGAGAGCGCCCAGCAGCATGGGCAGGCGCAATTCGATTCAAGTCGAAGAGGGGAGAAAGCGATATACCCTTTTCGCGATAAAAATGACGGCGCGTGCTGTAGTGGGGAGGGGGGCTCTAGGGGCGAGAAGAGCTTGCTTAGTGACCCCGGATCCGAACTACGTCTGCGGAGGGAGAAGGAGAAGGAACATAGTGCGAAGGTAATAGATGGGATCAGCAAGACAAAACAAAAACAAACAAACCACGTAACTAGTGCATACCGCAAACTGGAACCCCGTCGATGTTGGGCAGTTCCCTAGCTCAGGGTCCCCATCAGTCGAAAACCGCTTCCGACTAAAGTTACGGTAGGGGGGTCAAGGTTTGAGTGACTCTATTTACAGCGGGTCAGAGCCGTTACTCGCGGAAGTGGCCAACCCTACGTGTGTGTTTGCGTTCGGGCTACACGAGGTGTACATCGCCAAGGAATGTTTTTGTTTCACGGTGAGAAAACAACATGTTTGAGAAGCAGGTGTCGTCCGAGTGTGGATACGATATAGAGAACGTCGCCCGAGTGGCTTAAGCTCGCTCGTGCAAGTAGGGCCAAACCCCCTCCTATAGCGTTTATTTTCGGGAGACCCGTGCGAACCCCATCGCAGTGCGCATTACCTGCCGGAGAAACTGAAGGCGTTTCGCACAACAGCGAGCACCCCTGCCCTGGCCAGTATGGCTTGGATCCGCACTCAACCACTACATACATATCCGCACGCAGCAGTCTAAACGTTTGTGTGAAGCTTTCCTTTTACCTTTTGGATACTGGTATGGATACCAAAACGACATTTAAAATCAGCCAATACAGTGGTGTGACTTTCCGTGTATACGAGGGACGATCGAAAAGTCAACATATTGCTGAACATACTCTAAGACTGTCTGACCTGCAGGAGAAACTGGAGGCGTTCTTCAAACAGCGAGCAACCCCCCCTGGCCAGCATGGCCAGGATTCGTACGGCCGACTCCAAGTGTCCCATGTTGAGAGTCTCCGGGAACCCATTCTCGTCTATATCCGCCGCCGTAGATGATGGCGCCTGCACCACAAAACACATTGAACGTCGGGGATCACGAGCAACCGTAGCCGGGTGTCACGAGTCATCTTGGTCGAGTGTCAGACGCAAGCCACGATGATAGGCGTGCACTAGAACAGTATGAATCGTTTCGTTTGTACGAGATCTTTAACCCGCCTCAGCACTGACTTTGATCAGAAATATACGATTAACCCGGTGAACCATCCGACGACCTGGGCAGATATATGTCGAAGACTATTGAAAACACGCCAAAGATAGATATGCCGGTAAAGTCGAAGTAACGGTCTCCGGAGATGCAGTGCCCGACAAATAACGTTATATTTTAGGAGACAAGTAGCCATGTTTATATCGGGGTCTGGGTTACTTCGGGGGTCTCTCTCCCATGACCCAGAAAAAACGACAATGATAATGTACTTCGGGAGATATTCAATGCATCATGTTCCAACGGCATTGCCTGGTTCCTCAGCTGGGGAGCACTATCAGTCAGAACCATTTCGTGGCCAAGGCCGCGGAAGAGGGGACACCCCTCCCGTCTTTCACTGCAGTCGTACCGTGCTATTGTACAGCACATAAGCGTGATTTCTTCTTACTCGGACTCTTCGAGTAGCATGTATCCAGTATAAGAGACCATTGCTGTAAAAAGTACTCTGACTTTGGGGGAATGTGAACGTGCAACCCGACGAACAATCCGACCGCTTGGGTGTACAATGACAAAAGTTAAAATCCCAAAGGTCTTCCCCGAATATTGGGTAGGTCCTGCACGCGTGATATGATAGAGATAGCACGTTTTGGCTGAGCGGTTTACAGAATGACGGGGCTCCTTAACCCGAAATCGTCGGGGTTTTTTCCTTTTCTTTGCGAAGACTTTGGTTCAATGCCTAGCCTAGGCCATGGGATTGTTCATCGGGTAGCACTTAGGTTGTTCCCAAATCCGTTTTTGGGGGAGGTATAGAGCTCCTCAAGCGAACAGCCTCAAGAAAACAAAACAGTGCACCCCTATCGTAGCATGCCTCCCTGCGTTGGAGAGGCTCGTCAGTCACACTTGTTTCTGTCAAAAGGTGCTACCTCTATGGTACCACCCGTCGAGTACGTGCGATGCATAGTGCCCCACCTGCGACCGCAATCCTCTGCTAGAGCCCCTGCTGCCCCCCTTGCCAAGACTGCCTTGAGCCGAGCGCTTGGATCCCGTCCGCCCTAAGCCGCTCCCCGCCGATGCTCCGCTGGGTGGGAAGGAGTGCACAGGGTCAGTCGGTGGAAATAGACTTCATGGTGAGAGCACATACAGACGCGGCTTACTGTAGGGGTAATAGCATCTACATTTTCGTAGGCTCCTCGTGTGAGGAGCTCTATTTGTAAACAAGCAGTTGATTTGGATACGACAAGAGATACGCTACCGGGTAAATTTGGATGCTTCCTTCCATTGTCTGAGGATGCATCGAAGCATACCGTATACTAAACATCTGAACCACAATAATGGATAGGTTCTCGGTTGAGAAGTTGAGTCCGCGAGTAATATTTGGGACTCAAGCGCGTAACCCTACTTCAAACTGACGCGTGATATTCGTCAAGTGCGCCTTGGCGATGCCCAAACCGACACAACACGCTGGGCCGCACACACGTACCGTAGCTTGCGCCTGAACAGCACGCCACGCTCATCGACTTAGGGTCTGCACCGCTAAGGCTCGTGGCCGTATGTCCTTCGGAGAGTACTACCCAAATCACTCAATAAGGCGCTATCAAACAGCATGGTGGATATACCGATTCTACTTGCACGGGAGAGATGGATAGCAGGAGTCCCGTGCCCCAAAACACAATTTTCAGAGCTCTGAGGACCCTCCCGTTCTGTTGTCACCGAGTGGGGTGAGAGGCCCCATCCCTTGCCCTTCACCCCTTTAGAAGTGCGCCCATATCAGGTTTTAGGACAAACTACGTAAACATTGTGCAGGATATATTTTGGAGTGGTGAAAGAGTTACCGCCATGATCACCACACCATCAAACTCACCGATTGGTGGCTTGACCGCTATAGCTGGTGGTTGTACTGCCCAACATGCCCGTCTCACTCGCACTATGGGGTAGGGTAGAACCCTCAGCGCCATATCTAGAACGCGAACATTAACGTATCCGCTCTACTCGCATCAAGGGCCGTATACTCATTTAGTGCATGGCCTTGGTGGTATGACCATAGACTCTCGTAGCCTTCCAACGCCGGGACGGGGCTACTTGCAGTGAAGGGTGGAGGGAAAAATACACCCACACACACCTCAACGCCATGAATACTACACGACGCTCACCGGTCGAGTCCTGCGCCGCTACAGCCAGTCGCCGTGGGGGCTTGGGAAAGTACCGAGGGGGGCCGCCCAGGATCGGTGTTGTCGTCGTCCTCAAGCGCTAGAACTGTCTGAGGATGTCGGATCAAATATAAGCGGAGCGAGGTGACTCAAAACATAAAATATAGGCAGAAATATTGTCGCGAAATAGTTGAAGGTAGCAGTGGGGCGGCGACATATGTTACTTTCTTCCAAATTGGAAGGATACAACGCTAAGCGAGGATCTCGGACTGAATACAAACCTGATAGAGGTGATGCAACACAAACAAGCTGCTGGTTTGGTGAACACATTTAACTATATCCAACAAAATAGATACTTTGGAGTTCGTCGAAATATTGCCGGCTTCTTAGCGTCGATGGCCGGGTCCAACCCCTCGGCCACCGCTGTTTGCGCTGCTGTCCGTGCTGAGCGCCGCCAGCAGGTTTCGTGGAGACAAAGCAGCTAAGGGACTGCTGGTATTTCCTAGATCGGGGTAGACGATAAGGGTAGTGTGCGAATGAAACACATACCAGGTATTAATTTTCGCTTTTTGGGGTTGTCCCTGTCCGCGAGGGAATCCGTTTTGTTTATGACAGACGGGGCGCCTCGACTGAGGAGATGACACGCTCTACGGAAGAGGTGCACCATTGTTTTGCTGAGGTTCCTCACATAAAGAAGCTCTATGTGCCCCACCTAAAAAGACAATTTAGAGTAAACTGAAAGCGCTACTCGATCAACATATTCCAAAACAAGAATATCATTCCGACGAGTTTGGGGTAAGGAGGCCCGTCATTCAGAAAATGTGTTTGCCCAAACCCGACTGCCTCTATTGTAGAACGAAGGAGCTGCCCAACATGGACGGGTTGCCTTCTGGGTTGGACTGTACCATTCGGCGTACGCCCAAGCTATGGGGTTGATCATCGAGTTGCACGTTCGTTAGTGTCAAACTCAGTGTTTGGGTAAGTTAGACAAGAGCTTCACACAAGGTAGGCGTTCCCCCAATCGTACCAAATGACGACGTCATCCAATCATCTCACCCGCAGGTGTTGCACGTTTAGAGCCAAGAGTTTCTGCAGTGAGGAACTACCGTTTTGTATACTAACTTTACGAGCTTCTTTGTTTAAGGACTACCGGTAGCACATAGACATGCCGGTCGGGTTACGCGAACGAATGTCTGGAAGCCATGTTTCGGGTGAGATATTGAGCTTCTCGTCTTAGAACCTCAGACACTGCTGCTGCACCTCTGCCGTGGGATCCCCCGATTATACCATGTGTCGCAGCATGACATCTACCCCGAGTCGGTAGACATATTAATCGTGGAAGGCACAGAACGTTGAATAGTTTTATTTTTATCCTGCCGCATGAGGGTAAACATCAAGCTTTTAATCCACCACACTGGAACGCGTGTGTCACGTGACAACTGGATTCGCTTGGTGTACCAACAGTGCTTTCGTCGCAATGGTAGGAGTGCAAGCTCCCGCGACCTTCGTGACAAATCGTGTTCCATGGCAAAGGCCGGAAACATTGCTGTGACATCGGTAACCACTGTGCATCCGTGGCAACACCGGCAATCTCTGACGGCCGGGGTCGGTTTATCTTTTGAGTACAGTTGATTGATGGAATCAGTCGCATTATGCATAACAACGCTCGCCTTTTCTTCGACGTCGTAGAGGAGGTCCACGGCGGAGCGCAAGTAGTCGGAGCCGATGACGGTCATCCCCTTCCCCGTCGCCCACTCCCCCATCTCCACCAAGCAGTCAACTCGCTCAAACCTGTTGTTCCACCGCACATGCGACCAGTGGCACCATAACTATCATACTCCTCTTTTGTTTATAGTTACATATTCATCTGCACACGCAGCATAGGCCTCCGCATACGGAGGAATGGACCAAACGTTGTTTATTGCATAGATAAATAGGCATGTCAGCGTCGGGGGTCGGGGTAAGAATGATAGAATGATCGCGATCACAACAAGAGACGGGTGCTACGATAGAAATCTCACTTTTAGGTCATTTTTGTTTCTGAATGATGTGGTTCCCTAACCCGAAAATCGTTGGAGTGTCATCCTTGTTTTGCTAAATACACGTATGTTTTGTGTGGCTGACCCATTTGTGTATCGTTTTGTATTTAAAATGTACTCAAGCTTGTTTTGGGTGCGGCATACAGTAACACACCTCACGTGAGGAGTCTCAAAAGGAAAATAGCCTTAGAAGGCAAATACTAATGGTGCACCTCTGCCACCGTAGAACGTGTCAGGGGCACCTACTGTTCATCAGCCTTAGATAAGACATCACGTGAAGGTCACCAAACCGCTCACGCCACTTTTGCTAGACCGTGCTACCCCTTTCGTAGCACACGTCGACCCAGGGGACCGAGGATACCGTAGGGGGGCTACTAGGGTGTTTGCGATGAACCAACTTCGGAGTCATCCCACGGCAGGGGTGCAGCAATGGGTTTCTGAGCTCTTGACATGACGAGCTCAATATCTCACCCGAAACATGGCTTCAAAGATGTTCGTTCACGCGAGCCGATCAACATTTCTATCCGCTAGTGCTAAACCAAATGCACTCGTAAAACAATCCTACCAACCGGTAGTTCCTCGCCTCAGGAGCTCAACCGGTCAGGGACGTTTGACCTCAAAAAAGTGCAATCCCTACCGTGGGATGGCTCTTCGGGTGGGTAAGAGTTGGGTCGGAAAACGTGTAAACACGGAATTGAAACCGTCGAACGCCACCATCAAAATGCCAACCCAACCCACGAAAAGCAAGCGAAAACATTGATTAAGAACTACGTTTTGCTTCCATTTGGGTTTGTCTGACCTAAAGGTTTCGTGGGCTGGTTGGCCGTAGCTTCTGATATTTGTCGGCTTCAATACGTATACTATTGTTTTTTTTCGTTTCCAACCCTAACGAGGTTGGCAATCGCAAACACTCTACCTCTTGGGGCCTCTTTCTTCGGTGGCTTGGAGACTCACGCGCCAGTGGCCACCCTATTTAGTTTCAGCATTTTAAACTTTTGAGCTTTTCGGGTTCACGATATGCAAGCACTACCACGGTGGAGATGTTGGCCACGCCGCACCAACAAAGTTATTAGAAGGCCGTTTTTAAACGAGGACCAGAACCCCCTGGAGCGTTTTGACTCATAACTGGGCGGTGAACATGGGTCTACCACCCCCCCCCCCTACTGTAGTTTTGCGAAGTTCTAAACAACAACAAGTGCGGTCGCGTGCTACGAGGGAGGTATGATCAAGCCTACGGTAGAGGGGATTTTACGGTATACCTTTCCCTCCCAGGTTTGGGCCTCTCACCTTAGCGACTCTGCAGCTTGCCGAAAAATAACCTTTATGCGGTTTGTTTGGCGAGGCGTAGCTATAACCATTGCACGGCGGTGTCAAAACCGCAAAAACGAAAACAAAAAAACATTCGCACGAAAGCTGAAGACCACAAGAGAACAAAGGGGTCATATACGCGCGAGTGAGGCGGAGCCACTAAACAAAATGACTCCCCCATACCGTAGCCTTCGTCGTATATAGCACGTTTGGGAAGAAACGTTTCCGACGGACGGGGCTGCTCAACGGAGAAAACTACGCTGAACCCCCGGAACACCATTTTGTGTCCTGCAACGTAAATTAGGTGTGTACGGTACCTAGGCCATGGCATCGTTGCTCGGGTTGCGCTTTATATGTTTCTCATAGCCCGTTTGTTTGGTCGAGGTAAAGAGCTCCTCAGGTGAGGCGAGCACCAGGTACATCCCTCCCGCCTCGTAGCATGTGTCCTACCAACGACCTAAGGACGCGTGCTACTTTGGACTGGGTATTGCTGTATGTAGCGCTTATGGGGCTGTTTTGTGTTCTGAATGACGGGGCTCCTTAACCCCAAAATCGTCGGAATGTCGTTCTTGTTTTGCAACAATGATTGTGTTATAGACCTAGGTCATGGGTGTTTTCATCATGTCGGGCTCTCAGTCTACTCAAAATCGTTTTTTTGGTTGAGGTATAGAGCTCCTCAAGTAATCATCATCCTCGGAAAACATAATGGTTGGTGCACCTCTACCGTAGCACGTGTCCTAGAGAGAACAGACAGCAGGGCATGTATCACGGCGTCGCGCGCGTGACCTACACCACCGCGCGTTACACTCTGCAAACCTCCCCGAACCCAGCGGCCCGCGGGCTGCTTCTCGTTTGCCTGATGCTGGTCCAGGGTATAGCGTCCGAGTTTAGTGTGTCGGTTTTTTCCGCGAGTGTCTACCCGTTTTCGTTTTTGTTGTCGTTAGCTTTCGTTCTTTCGGATTCGCGGTAGATTCCGCAGTATTATGGTTTGTTGGGCTGCGTCAACGGCGTATATGAACTTTTTTTTTTTGAGTGTTGTACAGAGCCACATGCGCAGTTCTGAGTGTGCCAAATGGGGTAGTGCCCCTACGGTAGCATGGGTGTCTATCATACTTCATTGATTCGTCCCCGAACGGTTAATTGCCTCACCTGTCCCCGAGACTTTCGAGAGCCTTGAGATACGCCGAAAACTGCTGCTTGGGGTCGCTCGCAGACCTGTTCAGCAGCGGGAGGCGATGCACGAATAGGGAAGCATTGTTTTGATGTTCCTTCGTTATGTCTCATAACCGAAACGATCGATGAAGCCACCGCCATCTGCTCTTGAGGGCAAGCTTAGGTTGGGGTTAGGGCTTTGTATACGGTCTGGGTTGGAATGGAGTATAGGCCAGAGTAATCGTTTATCGACTCCAAATGCTCGTACTGTACTGCTATCGCCTGGTGTTCGGGTTTTGACTGCTCCAAACACTAACCTTGACGATAATGAATATGAAATCCGATGGAAAATTGCTTGGGCTAGGTATTTATGTTGCAGTGTTTTACATCTACACAAAAACGACACAGTGTAGCTCCTCAGCTGAGCAAGCCCGTCAGTCAAAATAAATTTCGGTCTGACGGAGCTACCCTTATCGTGGCAGGCGCCCATACAGGCAAATTTACCACCTGGTCTACGCTAGTGCACTCTAACGGTATCTCGCACGCTCGCAAAGCCTTGGAGCAAATCACTGCCTGCCACCCCACAGTTTTCGAGGAACACCCACAACGTTTTCACCTCGCGAGTGTACACCAGCTCTTCCCTTGCAAGACCTTGTCCGACTCTTTGGTCTTCGCCAGGCCGTCCAGCGCAGTTATCCCCTGCCTCGACATGAACACCACCCGCCACTGCCACAGAGGTCGCTGTGGGAGGAAGGAGACACGCCCAAAAGTTGGTCAATTACATCACGGGTAACGGGTCGTGGAGAAATATAGTCCGCAAGCCAAAATCGATGTCGCAGTCTCGATACATTCCGGCTACCTCTACTGATGAATCAGGTTTAAAAGGAGGTGTTTTCCTAAGCAATAAGGATGTTTTTCGGAGTTGGCGTCGATGCGGGACATATCGTGGTGGCAGGGGTATGGCAGCGACTATCCTTTGCAAGAAGCAAGCGGGCCTCAGGTAATGTCTGATGCTAGGTTTTGCACGGGTTCAGTGAAACCTGCACTACTCGGGGACCCCCCCGCCCCCAGCCCCCTGGGACTCACCCGCACAGTGCATACCTAATTTTGTTATGTAGGCTTACCTGAAAATCGGGTGGCACGCAGGCAAGAGCCTCGGTGACCGCTGCTAGCCCCTGCTTCCACTCTGATCTGTCCGAATAGCATTCGAACAACAGCACATATAGCTGCATATAACCACGATCGGATCCGATCCAGCATCCGGTCCAGCAAGGAATAAGTTGCCACACAGTAACAGAGCAATTTAAAGGCACGCGAAACCAAAACGGGCGTGGTTAGCTTCTACGATCAGGTCCTTCACATAATCCGGAATCACGTGCCGAACAGCGACTGCGTGAATTCAACGGCACGCAAAAACATAAAGTGCGTGAAGTTAGCTATTAGGATGGCCGGGGTAGTTCCAGAGAACCTAGCTGTCGCCACGAACATCAGCACGAGCAAGCTAAAACATATACTGCAACGATCCTCTCCGGCATGGAGTCAATGCCCCGCAGTGACAAACCATCACAGCAGCACGCGAAAGCAAACCAAATTAACTAGCCGCTGGGCTGACCATGTGGTAGTTCCGTGACCTCTAGAGGTCACCAGCCAGAATCACCGGTTGGTGAAGCGTGTCCGGATACCACGGGCTAGATATTGGCGGTGACTTATTATGCGACCAGCACTAACAACAACAACACGAAAGAAGTATCATGCCCGAGGCTTCTAAAGCGCCACAATCAGTTACTTGGGGCAGGCACTATATATCGTAAAGAGCACTTCAGATCTTTCAAATTCTGGCCAGTGGCGTCCACGGTTAGCCAGCTCCACCAAATGTGCATTAACGTCACTTGGGGCAGGCACTACCGTAAAGAACGCCTCAGAGCTTTCTAAGTATAGCCAGTGGCGTCCAATTCCAGCTAGGTCCTCGCCAGCATGGGCATTTTAACGTGTTGTCAACTTTGCGATATTTTTTCATGTATCCCACACGTGTGTATTCGGGTTGAACACAGGTACTGCAAACGATAAAGCGGTTTATGGCACTGTCTACACCCAGGACATTAGCACTCGAAGAATGGCACAGGATTCGCGAAGTTGACAACATCGGGGCAAGTGGTAGCCTATCTCGCATCATGTGACAGAGGTCCTATCTGTATGGTCGGCTAACCGCACGACCTTTGATCCGTAAGACAAGTAAGCCTCCACATCTACACGCATCCATGCATAAACGAAATAAAGAAAGACGTTCACCTGAGACCGGACCGAACCCCCTTCAACAACGCCTCCCTTAGACATCTCCTGCAGAACGCCTCGGAGCGGGGAGAACACCATCGCTCTCCCCGCTGCCGTATCCGCCAGGGGGAGGGAAACATTCCATAAGCGCTTTGCAACGTCCAGCGTGATCTGATTCGAAGACGCGAATGTGGCGCACTTCGCCGCCAGCACGAGGTGCCTCAGCGAGGCTTTCCTGTCAAGGCGAGCAAAATGAAAACAGCGCTGGGGCCGTTAGGAGATTCACTGGGTACATTCCTGGAACTCATAGGTGAGTTTGATATAAGACGGCATGGAAATATACGGTGCTACACTTCGCCGCCAGCACGATGTGCATCAGTGAGGCTTGCCTGACACAGTACCATCATCAGAAAAAACGATATTTCAGTCGTCGAGCAGGGGGGGGAGTTGTAGGTCGTCAGGGGACACACCAAATGCATGCCCAGGTTTGATTGGTTGATGTAACGTGGCTGTCTTCGGAACACGCAAACGGGCCGCCCTCTTAGCACGAGGTGCTTCAGCGAAGCTTTTCTGCCGCACCATGCAGCGGCAGAAATCCGCCAGGACAATCAACATAACCCCTAAAATCACAGTCAGCGCTTACCGCTATCTCAGACAAATCCTAGATCGTGGTTTTGTTAGAGATAAACCGCATCCACTGATCTAGCAGTTAGCTCGTAGCGATAAATCAAAACGGCTGAGCTAGCACTGACCAACTAACTCAGTGCTTTTTTGTGTGTCTCTAACAAACCGGATTTCATGGTGGAGCGGAGGCATGTAGATCGTCAGGGGGCGTCGTGAGCACATCACCAAGTGTCACAAGTGCTTATGGATCGTGTGATCTGTACAATGCGCCAAATTTCGCCGCCAGCACGAAGTGCTTCAAAGAGGTTTTGTTTGCCTCGCTCAGTAGCAGCTGCAAGACAATGATAAAACTGGGTGCAGCGCAGGCGGTCAACGGATATGCAGAGTACATCTCCGGGCTTTCCATGGCGGAAATAGAGTTATCAGCTTCGAGGCAGCGAACATGCCGCACTCCGCGGCCAGCACGCGGTGATTCAACGAGGCGTTCCTATAAAAGCAAGTAATTTGAAACCCGTCGTGAAGTGGAAATATGTGGGTCCTTTAGGGGACATCGTGCGTAAATCCTCGTGTTTCACAGGTTAATGTGGATCATGTGACATGTATCATGTGCCGCACTTCGCCGCCAGCACGGGGTGATTGAGGGATATACCTCTGTCACAGGAGTGGTAACCAAACATTTCCGTGGTACAATGGAATAGTGTCGGTCATCGGGGCGACAACCCGATGCGCTGTGTGCGCGACTAAAATAAAGGTACAAGCCCGGATATCAATATCGAAATGTTAGTCACTGAGAGCAATCAGGCGCGCGCAGCAGGGCTGCTCCAGCAAACACACGCTTATGTTCGTCATGCGTGGCCGCCCCACAGTTCCGTGACCAGAGCTTAACCTATCCACGGCTGTAAAGTACCAACAGATGGCTGGGAAAATCGTCCAACCAATAGTAGGTACTATGTGACGCCAAGGTATTTCTCGAATACCCATCTACGACGACTTTTGATGGATCCATGATGGACGACGGGAAAGGAACATAAAAGTTGTTTGAAATTTAGGAGACCATAGACAACCAATGCCCACATTTGAGGGAGACGATGTTGAGTCGTTCCACGGTAGGGATGAACCCTTATTTCTGAGCTCCTCACATGAGGAACTCAATCACCACTCCAAAGACGGCTTCCAAGGTAAATGTTCGCGCAACCCGCCTAAAGTTTATGTGCGATATTCCTTAACCTGATATGCTAGCTGAATGATCATACCACCGGGAGTTTCTTACTCGAGGAGCTAAACACAACTTATTGACCCAGAACGTGGTACCCCAACCGCGGGACTAATTGACAACATGCCTAGGGCGTAAGCTTGTTTTGCGTTCGGATGCATCTAGTTCGGTTCGAGGGAACTAATATATATATACGTGCTCTTAGTAGCGTGGGGCAAAACATCATTGTTGTGTTTCCTCTTGCGAGGGAGAAAGTATTTCAGAAGCAACATGCTAAGTTTACGTCCCCTGCTTAGAACGTAAGACGGGTTTTCCTTAATATTAATATCAGCTCGTCTGGACAACATGCATGTGTTCGCTGCTGAGGGCGTAAGTCAGGTTGCTTATTTGAGGATCACCTTAGCTCGTCTTGCAAGGGCTTCTCTTGGGATTCCGGGGCTACCATGGCGGCGACCACCTGCCCCCACAACCCCTCTGCAACCGCCAACCACCTCCACAGGCGCGCGTGCACCCTTCGCCTGTCACCAGTCTCCTGTGGACAAGAACGTCGACGGCCGATAATTAGAAACCCCGGCGGCGTTACGATGTGACCAAATCTACAGTCGGGGGTTTACCCCTGTTTCGACTATCGAGTACAGTAGGGTTTAAAAGCGTCAAAAATACGAGAGGAAGAACTCACGAGCGATCAATCCGGCTTGCCATGCCTAGTGACGCATATACTAAAGCCTACCAGGGGTATGATACCCTATGTGCGATAAGAGCAGCATCAGTTTAAGTGGTAACAGTTGCCTGTGCCAAGGAGGTCTTAAATAGTGTACCCCACTGCGGAAGCCACTCGCGAGTGAGGTTGTGTACCTCGCGCAAGCGGACTTTAATACATGTTTCGGAGAAGTCGAGCAAACAGCTCCATGGCGGCGGTGCAAGTCGCGAAATCGAGACGCATGCTACAATACGGGTAGCGCTTTCTGGCCATTTTGGTTTCTGAACTACGGGGCTCCTTAACCCCAAATCCTCGGAATGCCTTTTTTGTTTTTGGCAGAAGGATTTGTTTTGTATACCTAGTTCACGGGTTTGTTCACCGGGTTGCACTTTCAGTTTACTCGAACTAATATTTTTGGGTGAGTCACATAGAGCTCCTCAGGCGAGGAGCTTCAGGAAACCAACGGTGCACCTCTAGCCTAGCATGTGTCTCGGGTAAAGTACTAAGTATGGTGGTCATTCGTGCGAGCCCTAAACGTCAACCCCCGCCGACAACATCGGTCATGTTCCACTTCGAAGCTCTGGAAAAATAACTATTTTCAAGAACATCCGCAATACATGGCCTCCACTACCAGCCGAACCCAACGTCGCGGAGACCTTCACTTTACTTTTCGTTTACTCTGGTCTGATCAAGTGGTTAGTCTAACCTTTTATTAATAGCCCAGCAGATATCCCGCTCACACTTGACGCCGTCAGGTTCAAATCTCCGTTTAAACATTTTCGTCGAGAAACACATCCGGGCGGACAATATTAATGTACTGAATAGCATGTCTCTCCCCTTGTTCCCACAGATTGGATCGAAGATAGGGTAGGCACTTGCAGCGAAAAGGATAAACTTTCCACCACCGAGGTGTCTCCCAAGATTCCACCATTCCAAGGACGGGAAGACCCAACATGATTTTCTCTTGGCTAGGCATGTGGTTACTGTTTTTTCAATACCCCAGCAGGTAACACCTTCACACTCCTTTGAACGTAAGTTTTCACCTCGACCGCTAGGCAACAGCAGAGAAGTCATCGCCTTTCACCTCCCTAAACATTACGATTAAGACCAACCTGACCGAACAGATACGGTAATTATTCTTATACTCCGCACACCATCCCAATGTCCCATGTAACTTCTGGTCAGAGTGGTATAATTGTGCCGTAGGGAGAAGAGTGATACCAGTGTGACCGCCAATGTATGGGGTATGCATATGTTTACGCCGCAAAAAAGTCCCAATCCGCCTTGAAATCGAGACCAGGCTGATTCGATATACAAGGCATGCTATGACGATGAAGGTGCACCTAGACGTTCTCACGCCTCCCGACTTGATACATGCTACGGTAGAGGTAATTAACTACGCCCTATTATCTCTGAGGCCCTCCACATAAGGAGATCTATACCCCACACAAAACTGATTTTGAGAAAAATTAGAGAACAGCCCGATGAACAATCCCATGGCGTAGGCATACAAACCCAGTCATACTGCAAATCCAGAATGATATTCCGGCGATTTTGGGTCAAAAAGCCCCCGTCATCCAGAAACGAATTTAGACAAAAAATGCTACCTCTGTCGTAGCACGCATCGCTTTAAGTTTTGTATACCTCACCCAAGCACGACCGTTTGATGAAAATGGTGTGCTTACCCTGACGACCAACTGCTTGGTCAACAAAGCGTAAAACAGGCATACAGTTTTGAAATTTAGCACAAACGAGATTCCGACTACACTTGTAAGTTGCTCGGGTTGAGAAGCCCCGCTATGTCAACGTTTCGTCTGCCAAAACGTGCTATCTCCTGTCGTAGGTCACGGTTTACCTTAGGGAGAAGCTCGGTGACATACCCGCAGCACTCCTCCGCCTCCCTCATCATGCCTCGCTTCAGCCGTTCCTTTCCGAGGCGGCACCATATTTCCCCTACAAGCTCAAGCTCCGCACGGTCCTCCTCGAGCGTGGTACCCGTCCTTGCGCTGGAGCACAATACGCGGTACACGTTTGCGAAGATGGAGGTCAGCGCTCGTCATTGCACCACGATATACATACACAACCCCGGAGTCTGTTCCTGCTACAGGATAAAATTCGGACCAATACGCACGACACCCTATAAAACACGCCTCTTTCTGCATATGTCCCGCTCACCTCAGTGTCGCAAAAACGTCGACTTTATCCCCCAACTCCGCTTCGCCGACGCTTCCGTGCATCGGGGCCGGTACCATAGCCTCCCCTCCCTGCGTAGTGGCCACAACGTTGGCCTCCAACGCCGCAACTCGGGCTGCCTCCGTCGTCACAACTATTGTTTTCCGATACTCACGCATGACCACCGCGCATTTTTCGATGAGCTCGTCCGCCGGGGGTCCGGAGACGGATGCGCCCGCGGTGAGCAAGGCCAGCGCCTGTGTGAGCGACAAGGTTCAGTTTGAAAGCAACGAAAGACGATGAACGAAGACGAAACGTATTTCCAGCGGTCTCTGGCCTATATGGCTGTACTGTTTGGCCGGACGAGCGAGCGGTGAAAAATCGGTTTCTGACGACATTTAGCCGTCCTAGATTATTGTTGAGGAAGTCGGCTTGGCTGTGCAGTTCTGGAATTTCGTGACTGCTGAACAGGCACGAGATATTTCCCCACAGACGCGTACTGCGATAAGGGTATAAAACCCCCTGGGCGTGCGGTGAGCAGGACCCGTGACAGGCGTGGTAAGGTTAGGGGCAGGGATAGGGGCAGGGGTAGGGGTAGAGTTACCACGATGCTAAGGGTGAAGGCTGATGTCAGCGTTAGGAAAAACAAATATTCGTGAAGTATGGTGACGCATGCTACTTCAACCAGTTGAATAGTAAAACACAGTTTTGGTTTTCTGGGGCTCCTAACTTGAGGAGCTCTATACCCCACCCAAACACTAATCCGAATACAGACAAAAGTGCCACCCGGCGAACGATCCGACGGCCTACCATAGGTATACAACGAAACATACTGCAAAACAAGAATCGAGTTTCGTCGGTTTTGGGTTAAGGGGCGTCGTAATCAGAAATCCTTTCAGCCGAAAAGTGCTACTTCGAAGGTGCTATTAGTAGTATGAGTACCTCTATCATAGCACGAGTCTGGTGCGGGTTAAGGATAGAGCCAGGGCTAGCGCCAGCGTTCACAAACGGTGCGTGCTATTTTAGAGTTACTATTAGTATGTTGTAGTATAGCACTTTTTGGCATTTTTGTGTCTGGATGACGGGGCTTCTCAACCCGAACCTGTCGGGATGTCGTTTTTGCTTCGCAATATGAGCATTTTTAATACCTACTGTAGGCCATCGTGGGTTTGGCCATCGGGTCGCACTTTCGAGTCATCCCACGGTAGGGGTGCAGCAATAAGTCCCCGAGCTCCTGACATGAGGAGCTTAATATCTGACCCGAAACATGACTTCCAAGATTTTCGTTCGCGCAACCCGACCAACATGTCTATCCGCTAGTCCTAAC
>JBBMKB010134500.1:0-19291 GCA_037833945.1 Alaria marginata
CAAAAACTCAGGCTGAAATTCTTAACTGCCAAATTATTAACACATGTCGCGTACTGCACATCATACCATGGTATGTGAGTGTAAACCTTACCGGCGGTGGCATCCTTGTCTCGTCCTGTCTAATATATATCCGAGTGTGAGTCATAGCGAGCCTCGCCCGCATGGCTCCTGTCTGTACCCGTCTGAGTCCCAGCATTCGCAGTCCGCCGAAAACATGTCAAATCCACGATGCTGTGGTGAGTTTTTTTTCAGAGCTGTCCTCTGTAGTATCACGGTCGAGTCATCCCACGGTAGGAGTGCAGCAATACGTTCCTGAGCTCCTGACATGAGGAGCTCAATATCTCACCCGAAATATGACTTCCAAGATTTTCGTTCGCGCAACCCGGTCAACATTTGTATCCGCCAGTCCCAAAACAAACACATTCGTATAATGATCATACCAACCGGCAGTTCCTTACTTCAGGAGCTCAACCGGCCAGGAACGTTTGGCCCCAAAAAGTGCAACCCCTACCGTGGGATGACTCGGTCGACAACCGGCGCCGAGCCCGAGCACTGTTTGATATGGATAATAACAAGGCGTTGCTGGGGAATCTGCGATCGGAGATGTGTCTGGCCACTTTAACATGCACGCCTTTCGTGTAGGAGGCTCTTCTTGTGAGATAGTCATTGGCGGGTACGGCAGCAAGCGCGATCACGAACATCGGAGGGTGGAAGACGGAGACAGTAGCCCAGTACTGCATCGGGCCGAACAAGCGTACACAGCCCCCAAGTGTCGAACATACAACAGGACCACGACTGCGCGACCGCGAGTGAGTTGCCACTGCCTTCGGCATTTCAATTAGCTCCTCCACGTGCACGCCGAATTACGCCGAAATATGCCACTACATAAAAACAAGTTTGGGTGACACCACGCAGCGCCCCGGTAGGTGGCAAATGTCAACCAAAATTACACAAGGAAGTTTGGGTTGAACCACCGACCGAGGCAGGGGGGCTCATCCAACCCAACACTTACATTGAATGATCGGCGGCAGCGTAAAATAATACTGTAGTAAAATCGCTGCCCGATGAGACGAATTCGTGTTTGGTACAAAAATTGGTTCCAGCATTTGGGGGCAAACCACTAGAAGAATGAATGCAGTCGCCGATCACTCCGTTCAAGCCTACAGTAGTCTCTCTGCGAGAAAAAAGGAAGGCACAGTAAAATTTACGGTTGGTGGTAAGTACCGTAATTCCGTGGATTGCCGTGGTTTTCGGTTACCGCGGACACAGTTAAAAAGCAAATGCTGACTTACCGAAACCGTGCAAACAGTTACCAAGCAAATTTAGATTTACCGTACCCGTACAAACAATGACTAAGCAAATCCTGGCCCACCGCAACCGTGCCGTGCAAAACTAGATTCACCAAACACCGTACAATATTTACCGCGGTTTTTTCTTACCGCGGTGACGTTTCCCAAACAAACATGTGGTTACAACGAGGAAAATATCAATGTACCCAAATATGAAGAGGGAGAACCTTAGATTATTACCAGTATTAGTTACGTTACTAAAATGTGTTTTGACACCGTACCGTCGTGGCTTATTACCGTACAAAGGTTTCACCGCGGTGATACCGCGGCGACCGTGTACCGCGGAAGCGTAACCATGCAAATACCGCGATTACTGATAACTGTATCACGAAAACCGTAGTTGCCTATTACCGCGGAACCGCAACCGTACAAATACAGTGGTTGCTGATTACTGTTGTACCAAGAAAACCGTGGTGGCTTATTACCGCGGAAGTGTAACCGTATAAAGACCATGGTTGCTGATTACTGTACCACGAAACCGTGGTGGCCGATTACCGCGGAAGCGTCACCGGGAAATTGCGTGATATCGTGTAATCGTGCCGTGATCTACCAAATCAGAATTTGATGCCGAGGACAGCCCTGTTATTTTTCTTCTTGTCGTCCCATTCAGTATCTACTCGTTTTTTCTCCAGCTCTCTCCAAGTCTATAACTCAGATCTGGGATCACACCGCAGGCACTCCTCCCCGCTCCCCACTACGGTAAGTGCCTTCCTTTTTTACAGCGAGAAAAGTTCAACATTTTCTTCCCTCGTCGATCAGCATCGATGGCACACCTCTGCGCTGTTGCTAAAAACAGATAGTTTTGAAGTCGATAAACCCCCGCGAGGTCTAAACATCCAGCTGCATCGGTGACTGAGTTTTCTGTAAAAGAAGTCATCAATTGTTCGGAGTGGCTTTTCCAGCTCGTTTGTATTGTACAAGACTCGATCATCCAACTCTGCTAACTGTCACACTTCAACTGTTCTCCCGGAAGCTGTTGTTTGCGAGCAAAGCAGTGTTTGTCACTGACCGTGTAGGACTTTGGTATGTTGCCGTTGATGTAGGGCGAAACCATATGATAGGCCAAAGCGTTGGTAGTACCCACGCTGGGTTGTGAGGTCCTGCTTCTCGATAATCAAGTCATGATCGGGAAAGTGAATCCTTGCCCTTTCCATGTTTTGGTGTTATACTTCCATACCGACGGTTTATCGCAAACTCTGGCCTGTCCCCCGTGCTCGTCGTCCATCCCCCGCGCATAACATGGCAGTTATCTGCCGGTTGCTGCTGTCCATGGTGATGCAGAAAAAGTAGGTGTCCAGCTAAGCAAACTTGGTAATTTTAAACCGATTTGCATGTACCTTGTCATAGTGTTTACTGGCTGCTAATCCACTCGAGACCGCACTGTTGAAATCGAACAGTGTATATTGTCCGAGCTTGGAATGACGCAACCCGTTTGTCCTACTTTATTTGACGAAATACTTGTCTCTCGCACGCCGTCTGCTCGGTACGCTGTAAATCGGTGTGCTGCACACCAAATCGCTCTGAACGATTTCGCACACTTCGGCTTCTTGAAGATGGCGCTATTTCTTAACCAACACCAGGTACCGGTGTTTTGTTTCGGTTACTTGTGTGTCCTGCGCGGTGGGAAGAAACCCCGAGTCGTTCCTCGTCGCCGATGGTCGGGAAGGGCCACTTTGTTCGCCATGCTTATTTAGAGCATGCAGGTTATGCTGAGGCTGCGGTCGAACCTAGTCGGCGGGTTCTGGACGGCTCTGAAGATCGAGTGTCTTACGACTTCGAAGCCGAGCAGAATACCAGGTATGTTGACTACTGTAGGTTCGACTGTAACTTCATCATAATTGATTTCCTAAAGATGAACGTCGGGACCGAGGTGGCCCTTCGCTTGGACGACTCGTCATTTCGAGCCGAGTAAAAGACGTCAACTAAGTCGAACGGTGATCGACGACGTAGGACCGTCCAGACTTTCCTCCCCGCTGGGGGCAACCAACTATTACGGGGGACCATAGTAAATAGGACCAAATATTGTTAGAAAGAAATAGGTAAATGTATAGGTTTTTGTGTATGCCGATAGTCCTGTTTACTGTGTTCCCCCGTTCCCCCGTGATAATAGCCAAATCAAAGTTGTATAAGAAAAAGTCGTTCAAGAAAAGAGCCACCTCAGTCCCAACGTTGATTTTGAAGAAATGTTTTTGATGAAGTTTTGTCTGTCCTTGTCGTCGTTTTCAGGTGGGCTCCGAAGAATGAGGCGATGAACTCGTTCGTCGGAGCGGACCAGAAGATGTCAAAAGATGCGGACTAGTCGCAGAAAGCATCGTCGACTTCCGCATTAGCAGTATCGGAACCAAGGTGGCCCTCCCCTTCTGAGATTGTCTGTTAGCCGTGATGTGGAACCATCTGAAACATCCTCCCCCCGTGAAGGGCAGCCAACCAACAGCACAATCAAGGTTGGACAAGAACGAGTCGTTCAAGGTAAGGGTGACCTCGGTCTCGATGTCGACCTTGAAAAACTTGGGAACGCTGCAGCTTCTCGGTCTGTTGTCTTCTGTCCGGCTCCAATGAGCGATTCGCTAATCGGAGCCGACCAGAAGGCGACGCCTAGGTTCGACCGTAACTGCAACACCACCTATTCCCCCATTGTCGGCATTGGGACAGAAGGTACATTGGGACCGAGGTGGTCCTGGCCCAGGGGAGTTTGTCGGCCGTCGGCGATGTAGCCGTCTGCAGTCTCCTCCCTCTATGCCAGGTATCCTACCAACAACGAAACGGATATGGCGCGGCAGCATGAGGTCCTGGGGAATGTTTTCGGTGTTGACGGCCGAGCATCGAGCTGTCCACGACGGAGGTAGACGACTTGGGCAGACCATTGGAAAGTTTAAATGTAGACAGCGCAACATATGGCGTTGACAATGCGGTCACTGTAGACGGCTACTGTAGACAACCACTGTATGTAGTCCTGTCCGAGGATCTGCTGCGTCCAGCGTACCCATCGTATTTTGGCCCGGGTGGCACGTCGCCCGCATGCTTCTGCAGCTCAAAGGCGTGCGCGTTTATGGAGATTAGTGGACCAAGGGCGGTTGTGCTTGATTTAGGTACGGGAAGAACTTCGTGGAGTCGATCCCCCCAGTAAGGAACCCGTGATCCTATCGGCGAAAACGTGCGTCAAGAGAGCGCTCGTTGTGGGGAATAGGGCGCGAAAATAAGCGTGGGTAGAGGTTTTACCATGGATTTGAATGGTAAGTTACACCTTTGACTCACCCACAGCCCAGGGCTGCCTCGTGCGTCCGATGTTGTAATTGTCATTTTGAGCGACCACTCTTTCCCTCTCAAGTCCGAAACAGCTTAACATCTCACGCCTCACCCTGTTTCAACCTTGCCGGTCTGAAGGCATCCTCTCAATGACTACCACAAGACACATCCGAATCAAACATGCAAACATGGACTTGAGACGCGTGCTTCGATAGAGATAAGTCTTGTTGGCCGACGTGTTTCTGACTGACGAAGTGTCTCAACGGAGCAGCTACCCACTATCACCGGAGTATACCCGTTGTGCTGTGCCATATTTTTGGTTTTGTACCCAGGCCATGGGATTGTTCATCGGGCTGCACTTTAATATTTTCCAAAGTGAATTTCTGGGTGAGGGGTAGAACTCCTCAAGTAAGTGGAGAGCTTCAGAAGGTAAATTGCCTTAGAAGGCAAACACTAATGGGTGCACCTCTACAGTAGTAGGATGCGTCTTCATGCGCATCATCGCGGGGGGCGTGGTGTCGAGAGCACACGATTCGGAAACACCACGCAGAGATCTTGACACACACAAATGCCAAAACTATCGGAAGAGTACGCCATCAACCCGGAACCCCGGAGTCTCCGACCCTGAGATTCGGATCAAAGTAAGTAATAACTGCACATGGATTATGACGGAATGAAAATATGTACGTGGTAGACTATATGTTCATACCGTCGCTGTCCTATACTTCGTATAGGCCGTGGACCTTATTATGAGAATCGGAGGGTGCGTATTGTTGCGTTCACGTTATGTAACGCCAAAACGGGACACTAATATTCGTCCTGTAAAGGAACGGACTATGCAATGCACTGTCGGAAGACAAACAAAAAATGTGTATATCCTTGCTAAAGCTAGTAAAGGAAGTTGTCGCCCTTGCAAGCGCCGATAGATACCGCCGAAGAATCCCTATATTTTGCAGGGTCCCTTCGTTTTCAGCGAGAGAACAGGGATAAGTAGCCCCTCTGATATATAGCAACCACTAACCGTTATCACATCTATTGTATGGAGTTTCATGCAGTCTCGGCCCATAGGTATGTTAGAACGTAGCGCTGTAACAGACATCCCTGACCGCCTTCGTATATATAGTGTTGGATTTTCATACAGTCACGGCCTATACATATGCTAGATCTTCTGATTGGAGCCGGGGGGGTCATCACAGCCATGGGTTCAGTCAAAGACATAGAATATCCTCGCTACGTGTAAGGAAGGAAATTGTCACCCCGGCAACGTCGAGAGACATTGCTAAACCCCTCCTATTTCTGCGGGGCCACTTGAGTACCAAGAAGAGAAGGGGGAAAGGAAGCAAGCTCTCCATTTCTGCGGAGCCACTTGGCTGTCAACAAGAGAAGGGGGAGGAGCAGGCTGTATAGGGCTTATGTTGTCACCACAATATAGTTTGCATGTTTATACCGACATAACCCGTAGACAGAATGGAGTGGATCTTCCGAGGGGGACCGGAGAGGGTGGATAGGCAGCCAGCCGAAGGTTTGGTCGGTCTAGCAATTAGAACATCCTTCTTATACATCTAAGAAAGGGAGTTATAAAGTTAAAAGAAACACCACCGAACCACCCCCCGTAATTGTTCTATGAGGCCACTTCAGTCAGCATCGACAACAAAGGAAGGGGAATGTAGTCCCATCGCTCCCGGTGCAGTATTAAACATAATGCTTCGAGGCATTGAGCGTCGTATTCGTTCGTGTGTTTTGGCCATTACTGCTTTTTCTTTCCAGCTCCACACGCACGAGCTGCTACGCACAGCGAACTTTAGGCCAAGCCATGATAATAGCCTGCTTCCTCCCGGGGTGTATTCCGTTTTTTATATGGTTGAGTGTCTACGCGTCTACCCTTCTCCCTCCCGGGGTGTACTCTTTTTTTTTTCAGGGCCTAAGGCGAAGAAAAAATGCGCTAGATGTGGCGCATGTTTGACATAATCGGGGTACGAGCAATGAACAAGCTACGACCCTCTGCCAGCCGTGATTGGCCACCCTACTCAACACTCACTGCTGTAGTTGGAGTTATATTATTGAGCTAAACTGAGTGGATATGGTAGAGGAGTAGAGTTCCAGTACGTGGCTAATTTCCCGAGGAAGGCCGCGGTAAAATGAAAAGGCACAGAAAATGAGGTTACAGATAGTTGCCTAGGAATGCAGCCAGTTCCCCGATGTGCTGTTGGTATCGATGTTCTCACGCCAACGCTTATAATAACGGATTGAAAATGGTAGTCCGCGGTTGAGGCTTCAGTACAACGTGGGCATTCTGGATAGGAATACAGAAAAGGAAAAGGAAAAAAAAACATGCACGTGGACATACCCCCCCTTGGTGCAAAATCCAGCGTCGAGAAATATACCGCACACGACGACACGCTGAGGACGCGTTTCCAAGCTTACAACCAACGCAACTTGTCGCAAACGCATTGCAGCAGGTTACTCTGATGTGGTGGTTTTCGGCGTGAAATCGTGTCCTCAACGTGTCCTCAACGTGTGTATGGTATGTTTCTCGGTGTTGGGTTTGGTGCCTGCCGTGGGCGGGGCGGGGAGCTCCATCGACCCGTGTAACAATACTCGACGGGGGAACAGTACGCCTGGACACAAAGAGCACCAGGGGCAGAGCATGTTTCTATAGGCAAACATGATACCGCCTGAGAGAAACCCATTTCGGGCCCGCAGAGTTGCTACGAGCACCTGATAGCTACAGGCACCAAATGTTGACCGAGTGTTGTTTCAACTAACGCCACAAAAATGTGCCAGACACAACTACAGCTATGCAGCTATGCACAATTCGTATCGTCTGACGTGCTGCGTTCGCATACAACAACAAAATCAGTAACAGACATCGGCGACAAAATGTAGCAGGTACCACGTACCACAGCCCCTCGCTGGCAGCTTTCGGAGACACGCCGTTACTATCAGAAAAAAGTTTCGATGTTCCAGAGTTCTGCTGAGATATAGATTCTACCGTGAGTACTGGGATTCAAACTGAACTATGGCAAAGGCGAGTACACCACGGGCCGCGGGAAGTGTTGGCGCCGTGTTATCCCGCACTGTATGAGAAGAAAAACCAACTCGAGATCGTGACGTTTTGTATAGCCGAGGGCGGAAGAATGTTCCAACATCCCCCAGCCCCTGCACCAATATAAAGAGGCAGTACTACTGAATGTATAGCTCAAGTGTAAACTCTCACTAAAAGGAAGCTAATACTCGTATTCGACTGCAATAGCGCCTGCCGTAGCTAAGCTGTCTAACACTTTCCGTTGCAAGATTATGCAAGACGATCCTGTGTTCATAAATAAATCGCAGTCTCAGAAAATGTCGCCGTGATCTCAACTACAGTGGTCAACTTGACGTGTCCTAAAGGCCACCCGCTAATCACCCGGGGGGGGGGGTGCACGTTGTGTGTCTCTTGCTGTTTTCTAGTGGGAGGTCGAAACCACTCAGTCGCTGCCGCTGCTCCAGGCCGCCTCTAGCCTCCAGCCCATCTTGGTTTGCCCGACGCCTTGTATTTAGCACATGTTTTGACAACATCCCTTTTCCTTGTGGTTTCTCCTCCCTTTTTTATAGACTGCAGTACCTGTATATATGAAAACGAAGTACGTACGGAATGACTATAAAATCAGCGGCGGTAATTTTACTCCGCACACATCACATGCGGGTGCACACCAGGACGACGAGGAGAGGGGGGGGTATTAACCCGTGCGAACACGTACCACTCGATGAGTCATTGGTGATGTGCAGCAATACGTGCTGCGTGCGTCTGTTGGCTCCAAACCGCTCAAAGACGGGAAACCCATCAAATAAATACCACACAGACAGACAAGATGATGGGTGAGCATACAAAGCGAACATATGGTCCTTTTCCAGGAAACTACATCGTGGCGGTTCTGCGCCACCATCCAGTATGGGTCACATATATTGATGTGGCTCGTATTTAGATATTTTATTATAACTGCTGCCGCGGCCAGCAACCTACCAAATTGCTAATCGGCAACAAGGGCCGTATAATGCATTAATTGGCACGCAAGCGCACTACGCAGTCTATATACAGTAGTCAATGATCGGTAGCACGGAGAACTATTGAAGCAAGGGCATAAGTATACTACCTGTATAATACGTACGTAAGCACTACAGGCAGGACTGTTATATTTTTGGTCCATGGATCGGCAGCAGAAATCAGCATGCGGCGTAAGTACAATAACTATACGGCGTACAAGAATGTTTTAATCAAAAATTATTGGTCGTAGGTCTCGTTAGTAGTCGGGACACTGGAGTGGGCACGTAGCTGACTTGCCACGAGGGCGTTTCGACCTCCAACACCAAGCATCCAGGCATAGCGCTGAGGGTCGGCCATTTCAACGAGCCGTATAGGGTACATGTAGCCGTAGAGCGTGAAACTTGCCGAGTTTGATCAAGGATGGTTACGCCCACTCGATTGCTCACTTCCGCTCGTTGTCTCGTCGACTCTTGTCGGCTCTCAACTTTGTTTTGCCTTTTCTTCCTTTGGCGCAGAGAGCACCACTTTCATGTTTATTCTGGTCAAAGCTGACGAGTCCGCTTAACAGCGGCTTGCAACAAGCTCTAGGACTCTCACGTCTACCCCGCGGCCGTGTACGGCCTTCCTGTAAACATGTTGTGAGTCTCGACATGCTTCGCGTTTCAACGTAAAACTGCGGTCCACAGGGTACGTCTAGTGCATGCACACGACGAGTGACTACGTGCTCGTATTTTTGTAGAGGCCTACTGCGAGCTTCTTCGCAGAGCTACCAAATCGTCGTCATCTGAAGCTGTTATTGCTACTTACTCGTATGTTTGCAGATACGTGTTATTGATAGGAGCTTCTCCGGATCGTCATACTGCACCACCATCAGACCTCACTGCAGCACGAAGCACGGTCAAATTCCGAGTTCCAGGGCTGCAACCGGCAACATCACCAACACCATGAGTGGGTTTTCTGTGGTAAAAGGCCAGGCTAGACCGGCCGAGGAAACGAATACTGCGGCAGGTGAGGTCCAGCAAGGACGAGGTCCTGCAAGGACGGCTGCAATATATCTGCTAGGAACCACAATAAGCGGGGGGATAAAGAACAAGAAACCGGCCATCACTTCCAATGTCTACCTCGATGGTGGCTTCCAGCTCTAAAAGCGAGCAAGCCCCCGCATTAAGGAGCACCGTTGACTGCGATCGTTGGAACAACATAATTTCCTGCGGTCGCCATCACCACCATCATCATAGGAGCCGTCGCAGTATCACCATCAACAAGAACCGGCTCAACGAGAGATCGCTGGGAGGACAACTCACGGGATGGCTGTAAATATTATCTCTTGGGCATTGCAGAAAACGTTTCGGAAGAGCTAGAGCACTGATAGCTTGGGGCTGCCGGAGCTTAGAAAATCGTAGCAACAGCAACGTGGCGTCGCCGCAAAGGTGCCTGCCGGGGGAGAAACTATTCTGGAATTGCCGCATCGTCATCGATAGCGACTGTGTCAGAACGTCACGATCCTGGATAACGACACGTGTCGACCAGTAGGTAGGCGCACTACAGTACGTATTCTATATATTAGCAGTAGTCAATACTTTGCATGGAGCACCATTAAAGCAAGACGATATGTATAATTGGTGCGTATGATAAGCGACACAAGCGGAGTCTTGCGGTCTATCTAAGTACTACACGGTATACTGATTAAAGACTACAGTAATATGTGCAGTACCGCTGGAAGAAAACTTGTTGTGGTCGTCGGTCGTCGGTAGTCGGGACATTGGTATTTGTACGAAGTATGTAGCTGATTGCCCACAAAGCAGTATCGACCTCCACGGGCAATCATCAAGGAATACCGCTGAAGATAGGTCCGTAAAACCACCGGTGTAGGGTACATCTAGCCCTCGAGGGTTTACCTTGCCAAGATCATGGCCATGTCCACTCGACCACTCTCTCTCGCTCTTTCTCTCGTCTACTCTCATTTTATATTTGGCCTTTTTCCACTTTGGCCCAGAGAGCGCCACATTTCAACATCATGTACTTCTTCCGTTTCCCCCTACGCGAGTACTACTGTCTGACCAATCGTACACAGTCAGTGATGACACACTTACAATTTAAGCACACAACATCCAATATCTCACACACGGCAACGTCAAACAGGGAAATAGCAAAAATGCCTTGGCAACTCAACTTCGGCGGGGAGAGCGGGTATAAGCGGAAGTTCCGAGAAGGGTTGCACACCAGCCGCTCAGATTTTCCTTGCTGTCGACCCTTTCGGGGTGGGAGCACCGGGGCCTCGAATGGCGAGAGGAGAACAGGCTTTGGAGAGGTTTCGAAAGTGTGCATCTTACATCGATCAACGGGCCGTTCAGCTATAGACGCGCATAGTCAGGGCGGGAGGAGAACTATCGCGCCTCAGTATCAACGTGTTGGAAAATGGTGGCATCCTGCTCTCCGACTATGCTATTGTGGGCTTGGATACCACGGGCACAAGGGCAGTCTGAAGGCAGTCCCCCCGATACTCAACCTCCCGTATCCGACAAGCAGAGAGCCCGCCTGCAAACCCAGGCACTGTCAGCAATGAGAGGGCGTCAGCAGGAACAGGAAGGTAATCACACATATCTTAAGCATGCTGGAAGCCAAGTCTATATTAGAGGGGGGGGGGGACGAAGACGACTTCCAACATGTTCACCATGTTGGCTAAAGTCACTTGACGTGGCCTTGGTGGATAGAGCGTCCGCTTCTGAGCATGAGGTACGTGAGTTTTAGTCCATTATCGTAACGTGTTCTTGTGTGAAAAGGGTTCGAAGGTTATTGTTTGACAGGCGAGTTCGTGGCGAGGGAAGAGCTCCGGAAACCAATGCTATAACCTGCGAGGTTCGTCAAACTCTACAGTAGTAGTGTGTTGTGTTGTTGGCACTGCCCACTAATCTACATACTCACGTGGTTAAGCACACTAGTGGGAAGTGCTATATATAACTAACACGAGGTAATACATAAACTGATGGTCATTCGTATTCTCGCTCTATAGATTGCGGCAAAGGTGGCGGGGGATTCGCAGCTATAGTATACCAGGTACGCACATAACGGTCCTTACGTGAGTCCATGAACTCAAGAAACTTGACGGATTCTCCACGCGCGACACATGGGGCATCCACAAGAACAGGGAATAGATTCTGCCGGAGAAGGACCTTCAGATGCAGTTGTTGGAGTGGCAACATAAAGAGAAGCGCGTGGTGACGCAGAAATTCCACAAGTGCGTCAACGAGCTCCTGTTTGCGAATGCGAGAGGAAAACTGCACCTAGATTAGTACAACTTGCCCACGCCCATCGCGCGAATCACGATCTGTGCATTAATGATGACACGTACGAATTACTTAACCAGTCATACTACACGGGCAGCCACGGGAGACCGGACATGATAACGAGTACATCACACAGAGCAAAAGTTTGCTGTGAGACAGCCGCTCGGGATTAAGGTTGTGTTTTCTCGTCTTTCCGCAGAAGAGCTAATAAGGTCGAGGTACTGAAGGAGACCGGCGACGAGGCGTTCTACAAAAAGGTGCACGTTTGTGAGGTTGATGACAAGGCGCATATCGAGTTCCACGTCGACTACCTGAAAAATGACGGGTGCGTGGAAACCTACGATGAACTCCGCGAGGCTCTCGGGTCAGAACGGGCACTACAGGTAGTTTGCAGCAGTGAGTCCAGGATTTACTGTGATGTGTGGCGATTGTCCAAGCGCCAATGCCACGCTGGGGGATCTATCTGCATGGGCGGAAATCTAGCTGTCGCGAAGGTTCTGTCTTCAGCGTTTAGGAGCAAGGAGGTCTGTTCCGGTTGAGGAGCGGCTTCCGATGTATGTGGAAAATCATTTGTGAAAAAATCATACAAGCCTTACTCTTCTAAGCACCACCCAAAGAGCAACGAAACGCATAATTAAACGATGTGTATACCGTTCTGGTGTCTCCTATCGTTAAACTAACCTCGCTTCCTGCTATAACAACTGGAGCACTAGAGATCGGAGTTAAATTGGGCATTTGCAAAGCTGATTTCTAGACTTTCTCCGACGAACTCAAACAGCAAGGTGAGCCCCCCTCGGGGGTAACGATCGTGGTCTACTTCGTGGCCTGAAATCTGGACCTCGTTGGAGTATGGTGAACCCAGGGAGACAAGGCAGGGAGTTTCCCCGTCAGTGGTGGGTGAGGAGACGAAAAGGCGAACCTGTCATATGGAAGGCGACACACTGTTACTGGATCGTGACCGGGGTGCCCGCTTATGATCGACAATATTTATTGCGTCGGGAAGGGGGGGTGTTGCAACGCTGGGGCGACGGGAGCCGGGAAGGGACGGGGGGACCAGTCATACGGAAGACGCACACACTCTCACCGTGCCGTGACCGGGATGCCCGCTTTGGACTGACAAGAGTTATGCGTCGGACAGGGGGGGTGTTGCAGCAATGGGGCCAGGATTTTCTTTGATGCGTGGCGATTGTCCGGACAATTGCCACGCGGAGAATATATATCTATAGGTGGAGATCGAATTGTCGAGAAGACCCCTTCTTCAACGTTTAGTGGTAAAGAGGAGTGTTCCCGTCGAGGAAAGGCCTTTGTTGTGTGTGTAACACCTTGTAGAAGGAACCATGCATGCCTGATGCTTCTATCGTAAGCACCGCCTAAAGAAAAAATATAAAATGAAAGCCAACGATCTGTATACCTGTCACATATACCCTATCGTTACATCAACCCCAGTGCCTGCTATAATATCTGAACTACCCAAGATCGGAACCTAGGGCGTTTGAGAAGCTGATATCTGGAGCTCCTCCTACGAATTCAGACGACAAGGTGAGCCGACCTCAGGCAAAATTATCGTGGTCTACTTTGTAGCCTGCATGCCGGACCTCGTTGCAGCTGTAGCGTTCGCCTCGACAAAGCTACGGCTGTTCCCTGCGAGGCACACATGAGTGAGAAGGCGGACGATACCACATCGGGCAGGCAGAAAGCACTTTGGCAAGAAAATGTCTCTCCGTGACGGGGTGAGTGATAATTTCGCCAAATAGCAATTGACTTATCATAGCTCGTTTTGCATTATATGTCCGTTGGTTCGTGCATGGCTATCAATACCAGGTTTTAAGCCACTAGCGCGGGTCGTCCTGCATATCGCTTAACAATGGGCTCAATACAGTGTTCGTTGGCGCAGCGTAACAAAGAACTCCGTGGCGTGCATATCGCGAGAAAACATTACACGGTAGAGTAGGATTTGCAAAATAATAGGATAACCCTTCGCGCGAGTGGCCTGAGCCGCTGAAACAGATAGCCTTAAATGTGTCCCCCCTATTGTAGCATTCGCCAGAGCATGAAAGCGCGAGAGAGGGCGAGTTCGGGGGAAAACCAGACTGGAAATCGACGAGCAGTAGGAGAATGCAGAACTATCTGCGCGATCAAACAAAGGCATACGTTGTATCGTGGGGGAGAACGGGACACGACACACTGCCTGTGACCCCGGCTTTTGTCCAGAAGGTCGCCGAGCGAGCGTAGAAAGTAAGAATGAACTCTTCTTGCGACGTTCGACCTAACATCAGTTGTAAAGAAAATGGGATGCGATGAATATGTAACAAAAACTGTAGGGTTAAGCTCGCCGAAACATTATATATCTACTCGTACCAACTGTAAACGTGTACCGGGAAGGGAGAGGATGCTCCATGGACCAATTGATACCGGCGGGTCAGCGGGTAAATATTTTTTCTCTGTCAAGTAGTCTGTGGTCTGTGACCACATGCAACAACTGTGTTGAATCTCTCTACGCACGGCCGATGAAAAATCAGCGCAGACATTGGGGTTGGGTATGCTGCATGTCGTTGGGTAGACTATTGGTGAGTATATCGTCTCCCTCGAAGGTGAAAAGGGGTGAAATAATCACTTTAGCCCCAAATATGATCATTAATATCCCTGGTACCACTAATAGTTCAATGTATTTAGGGAAAGGAAAGATTAAACTGCCTCTGGTAGTATAACCGTATCACCGGACGTATACTACAACGTACCCGGTATAGCCTACGCTTCCGCTGTCACAAATTGTGCCACAGAAAGCAGAGACCAAAGGACATCACATCATACACATATACGATGTAATACCTGTGGTAGTAAATACCGGTATATCATATCTGGTAGAATAGAACGAGGTATTGCCGCAACCCGGAACCAATCCGTTTTATCATACCAGTATTATACGTGTTATGCTTCGCGTGCATGTATATATACTTTACCTGGTATGATATACCAGTACATCATTCCACAGGTATAGACTAGACTATTAATAGCACATTTGATGTTTAATGTATATTAGGTAGAACAGTACCGGCCATCACAACCGAATGCCCTGATACACACATGTTGCAGGAAGAGAACCCGTGGCCCAGGCCCATCATACCAGTGTATGTGTTATTCTGGGCGCCGGACGTTTTGACGCACCAGCCGGGGTCACACAGGGGGGCAGGGGGGAAGGTATAAACACAGAAGATTTCCCTCCGCCTTTCCTCCTCCGCTTCTTGCCTTAATTTTTATCGCGAGAGGGATTCAGCCGTCCCTTTCCCTCGTCAACATTTTAAGTCGAATTTTGCAAGAATTTTGTTTACTCACGAATAAAGCATCGCTTTCCACGCTAATTGCGATGTTTTCACTCGAGAGGGATTCGAACCCGAGACACAGCCGTCACCAGTATATAGATGCTACTGCTGAGTTGATTTTATGCTCATTGTAGTGTTGTGTGATGCTAAATGCTGACGAAGTAAAGCGCGGAGTGACTGCAACACCAACCATTGTCGAAGTAAGGCGTAAGAAGTTATTTGGGCCTTATATTGATGGTGCACTCATCACCACTCTTGATATTTAGAATACCATCACTCCCACACCGCGCACTACCACTACTACTACTACTACTACTACTAGCATTGCTGCTGCTTCGTCGCCCGATCTCCTCGACGTATCTACGGCCAGCTGGATCTGCAAGATCGCATCGGTGATCTGTTCGTTGTTCGGCTGTGGAAGTGAGTGAGCGAAAGGGGGGGTTAGGGTTAGGGTTGGGGTGAGGGTTAGGGTTGGGGTTTGGGTTAGGGTACCGTGAACATCATTGTCCTCGTTCATCGTACCCACCAGGAGGTGCTACACGGAATAGAATGAGTTGGTAAGCGTCGCTTGATGGCTAGTCGCGTTACGACGGCGCGTGTTGCTTATCCCACCCTCTTGTTACTTCGCATATTATGATTTAACTTCACTCACTGGACAATTACAATATTACCATTAACCCTGGGGGGAAGGTGTCCTTTTTTTGATCCGTCGGTGCTTCAACTGACCAACCCAGTTCGCAAGAAGATCGTTGTATGACGGTGGCATCTTGTGAACACACCGTGACCACAGGCGCTTACCGCCTTCTCCACCTCGGCATTTGCCCTACTACGCGTGCGCTTCGGCACATTCCTACAGCCTGCCTATCGATGTTGTATACGTACCTGGTAGGTCTTTTGGGACCCAGGCGTGTCGACCTGTAAACGACAAGGAAGTGCGGTCTTATCAACCATATATTATCTCACTATTACGGAGGAACGTAGTTCATAGGACCAAATATTGCTGGTTAAAATTGAGAAATATATAGGTTTTTGTGTCTACCGTAGGTCCTATTAACTACGTTCCCCCGTAATATCAAAACATCACCAGTATCGTCACGCTGGGCGCATGCTGTACACCTCCTCGCGGTGCACGGTGGACCCCCCCTTCCCTCCCCCCGCCAGCGTCCGGGGCTACTTTGTGTGGCCGAAGCCGAGAACGTCGTATAGACTACTACTACTACTACTACTGCTGCAGTTTCGACGCGTTTACTCTTTAAAGTTCAAAGGGGTCAACCGATGTTTTGCTTTACTCGCGATCTCTCTTGTGTTTTCCGCGATGAGGACAATGAATATGAACAAACATTCGAGTAGAGACGTGCTCGTATGATACATGCATGCTGTGTGCTCTGAAGCGTGCATTTTTTGGCTTTGTCACAGCAAGGATTGGAACCACGGTTATCACTCGTCAACAACAACAACGGTACTAGGGAGGGGGCGGGCAGAGGGGAGTATTACGTTTTGCATTACGTCCAACCGCCCCTCCAACCGTCACTCACTGTGGCCATTCGTACTGCTACTCCTTGTTTCTGCAGTTATTTATTAAGGGCGATAGAAAAACTTGTACCCCAGGTGCTTCGAAGTATCATACAGGATATTAATAATCATACCGGGAACCAGGCACATACTTACTGAAGGCCAGGAGGAAGACCCAAGTGCTCGCTCGTTGTCCTGTGATATATTATATGCATTCGTTTTCATATAATAACAGGGATATATATATGATACTATTGTATCATATTATAGGAACGATGGGAGAACTAAAAACTCGTTCTGTCCAATACGGACTTTTGGGGTGTATTATACTATAGATAGACCAACCAGTACTATACATTATACTCGTGGTCTAACTGATACGCCGCTGCCACCCCTGCTGGCGGAAAGGTTTCGGGGCTCGGTACTACTGGTGCTGCTGTCGTTCGAACCGCGGTGACCGGTGACACCGTCTATCTTCTCCGCCGCTAAAAGCGCGAGAAGAGCGCGAGTTGGCAAGCAACGATCAAAATCGAGAAGCAGGGGGGGCGATTTCCCATGCTTTATAGAAACAAAGGCCTGTGCTCTGTACCCTGTACAGCAGTGGAGAAGGGGAGACACACCTTCTAGTCTGAGACCTGCTGTCAACGTTTTGCATATACAGCGAGGGCTTGACAGTACTGTCCAGAAGTTCACAGGCAATTCAATGATCATCATGCGAGTCGGACTGGAGGGGGGTAGAAGTGACGACCAAAAAAACGTGTTCTACTAAATCAACCAGTGAAAAATGTTTCCATTTCTTGGATTGGTTGGTTTTGAAACACATATTATATACCAGTACCTGGTATATCGTACGTGACAGCTGTGAGTTCGATCAAATTGATGGTCGATACTCATCTTTGCAAGCTTCGTGATGCTCCGGCCACGCTTTTTTCAGATGTTTTCCTCTTTCAAGGTATATATGATGATAGATGACTCCCCCGGATGCTGCCAGGGTGAGCAGAATAACTTTACCAAGGGCAGAGTACCACATTACAAAACACTTATTATATGGAGTGATACAAGGTTTAGTACTAACAATACGTATATACATGGAGGTATACATGGAGGGAGACAAGACCTATATTGATAGTACTATTTATGAATAATACATTAATTTGTTGTGATTTCATGGTTTCGCTTTTTTTTCCATCCTACGCAGCGTATTTCTATCGTATCGTATTGTTACACCTCCTTCTGCGTATGGCCACGTATTTCACGATACAAACGATACGTCAGAGGTATAACAGAATGTAACGGTAGCTGCAGGTTAGCTGCGAGTTCAACCATATGTACAAAGTGGTACCTGGTACCCTGGTATAGCGCTACTTCTGCAAACTGCTGTGCCAAGCAGGGCGATGCATACTATTCATACAGTACCGGCCCGATCATAAGAAACCTGAAATCGGGCTCAGTCAGGCTGACTTTCTTATGTTGGGTTGAAAGTCGAGCATGACACTTTCTTATGTAATGTATAGGATTTAGTGTGGCACTCGCCGCCCAGGCTGGGCACTTTGTTAATTTGTTTGAAAATCTCATGCTGACTTTCTTCAAAGGAGCTTTCTTATGATCGGGCCGGTACTGCATAGGCCGAGCGAGCGTGTTCCGTGGAGGATTCGTCACCTGAATGGCCCCTCCTCCTCCTGATGTAATACCGCCACATGGTCCTGCGTTCGAGCCCCGGCGAACATATATATGGGTCTTCTAGCGTCATGTCACGGACACACACTACGCTGTAGAGCGGGAAACGACTATTATTATTGATGACATATTGATGACATATTGATGACATATTGATGACAATGTGGCTCCTATCATATCATATCACAGTACAGCACGTAGTTTTCGCTATGTTCATTCAAAGTTAAAATTACACTCGTACAGCCGGGAGGTCGAGTAGTTTGTTGAAACTCTCTTAACCTCATACGGTATTTGCCAACCAACCTGTGTGCGATATAATACTCTGATCGCGCGTGCTATACAGATGTACCGGTAACCCTGGTACACCTACGAATCAATGCATATACAATAATTGAATTAACCCTTTGGGGCAACAAGGTAGGATACCGACCCTTCAAACGACAAGTACCTGTAAGTGCGGCCTTGCCAACCGTCTAGAAAAAGCGTGAGGCACTACAAGCGTCGTCGTCATGCTGCGCGCATGTTGCACACCTCCCTGGGCTGCATTCTGCCCCCCCCCACCCGCTCCTCAGCACCCAGGGCTTCTTCGTCAGGCCGAGAAGTCAACGTCGTTATTTATCTCAGGGAGAACCAGGGGTGCACGTCAAACAGAGAACACACGCCACCAAACACCGGAAAAGGTCAGAATGAAGAACAAACCCGATCGCTGTGATCACTACACGAAATAAGCGAAAATCAAATTGTTTCGTTTTTTCCCATTGTTTTCACTTGGTTTTAGAGACCCCCCCCCCTGCCGAGCGCTGCTGTTGCTGCTGCGCTGCTGGGGTTGGCGTCGGTTGGCAACGACGCTGTAAAACACGCCTCTCACTACGTGAG